>JACXGI010004922.1:0-50386 GCA_016801175.1 Esox masquinongy
GGTTTAATATTGGGGTTTAATGGAGTTAGTTAAATACACACCTCCCTCGTTAAGATTCTAACTTTGTGTTGTGCGAGATTCCATCTTTGTTTCCCACAAAGTAGGAGTCCTGAATCCTGAATCACTGATTGACCTGATACGCCTTGTCCAATGACACCTGTGGCCCAGATCATTCCAGGGCCAAACCAAGCCCAGACCTGTGAGCCTGACTTGGGCTCAGTAAGAGTGGCGAGCCAGCCAGGACACTGACGGTTCCCGCTTCACCAAAACCAAGGAGAGGTGGGGGACAGACTGTCATGTACAACAGACAGTCCAAGGCTGGACCATTACTGGCAACCATCACCGCCAGAGGAGCTGAGCTCTATGAAGGAGAGGTAACCATCTGGACTAACTCATAGGAAGAGGGACACTTGACTTTGGGACTTTGGGGTCACAGGGAGGTACAGTACAGACAATAGTGGGCACATGCATTAAACATGGGACCCCAGAATGGCTGACAACATCAAATCACAAGGCACGAAACAGCAGTGTCTTTAAACCCCTGTAGTTTTTCACATGTAATAACTAGGAAGGTTGGAGGAATGGAGAGGACCACCCAACTCAACGTGGCATCAACATCCATGACTACACCAGTCAGGAGCCATTCACCAGGACATGGGGAGATCAGAGAGCTGTGAATCACATCGCTGCCCTGAATTTGGGTGGCGTTATCAAGAAATCTCAAGTTTTGAGATACTACTTTCAGGAGTGCAATGATGCCAAGACTCAGAAGATGAATCGGACGACGATGAGAAAATCCCAGACTTGGATACTGTTCGAAACGTTCAGGCAAAATTGAGGCATTTCATTGCAATGCCAATTGTCGAAAGAAAACGCTGGCTCGTCTTGTATAAAACAACTGTACATGGAATACATTTACAATCAAAGGACAACCATGGCGGTTATGATAGAGACAATGAAAGGTACAGATTCAAGGTGTTCACTCAAGGTACTGAACACCTTGAGTGCAAACGGTAGCAAAAAAACACAGCTTGGTGACCTTGTTTGTCAATAGACTAAATGCAAACAACAAAGGACTTCGTATGTAATCAGAGGATATATGTTTAATGTTTGCTAACTAGCTACAGATAATTCATTTTCAGAAAGTTGTCAAAGTGGTGTGTATTGCTAGTTATCTAACTATAGCTACTGACGTTACTGTTAACGTTAGCTTGCTAGGTAACAACGTTAACTTACCAGCTAGCTAACATTTCCTGGGTTCTAGTTTGTTCGTTTGGTAGCTAGCTTTGCCTGATGATTAGCTATACTTTAGTACATAATACTGTAACATTTCTTGTATGTTGGCTTTCTAGCTGAACCGTCAATGATAGCTAGGTGTGTTTCAGGGGAGGGGTGATGCCCAGCTATTGTTACCAAGCTATTGTTATGTTTCCATTGTCTTCACAAAAGTGTGCAAGTCACTTATTTCGGTAATTAGCTATCTGATTGACCAGTCATTCATCCAGGTGTGTGTGTGATTATGACCAGCTATTATGGGTAGACCAAAAAAAGTGATGTGAACAACCCAGTCTATCAGTACAGTAAGACAGCTAAATGGCTCAGTGGGTGTCAACCTGCACTCTCAAACTATCTGCACTTACATTGCTGCTACTATTTACTATGAATCCTGCTGCTAAGTCACTTTCACTGTACTGTACTGTTTATACCTGATGTATCAAGTGCATGTGAAAAAACACATTTTATTTCATTTGGTTTGATATATATGTGTTTATTAGAGACCAACCAGATCAGTTTAGCACAATGTCAGTGTGTCCCCATTTAAATACTTAAATAGCTGGGTGGGGTTAAGGCCTAAGAGGGTGTGAACTACGCTGAATGGGCGTAAACAAAGACCAGCGCTCTAGCAAATGTGTGATTTTTTCAAGGGTTTTTTCTCAGAACTAAGTAAAGCAGATTATCAACTTTTAAAGCAGCATATCTTTCCCATAACTTTATCAAACAGCATTGTATTATATACAATTACAAAGCTCTGAATCTGGAGCTTTATAAAATGTAAAAAAAAGGCCAAACTCAAATTTTGGGATGGGACCCCATTCCTCATTTTTGTCACAAATATGTACAAAACCACAACCATGCACATGTTCACCGGTCAATGGCGGCCATGTTTTTTGTCACACTTGCCTATACATATACATAACACATTTTTTATTAATGAAACTAAATATCCTGGGGGACACCTCATAAGCCCCCCCCCCCACAAAAAGACACCTGTGACCCTGGGAAATTACCCCTTTTAACACTTGACATGATCGTTAAAATTAATCTCCCAAAACCCCTTGACCGCGGTCACACCAATCAAAGGTAAAAAGACAAAGCAATAAATCACTTTGTTTATTTAAATGTACAATAGACAATATACAACCTTCTTCTGACTAGCTTGCACCACTAGTCTATATCTAGCTAAAAAGCAATTAATAGTTTTCTTCCAAGCAATAGTTGCTTATGCATTGGGTTTTCCAGCAGGACATGGAATCAAGGAGTATCTGCTCAAGGAGTATCTGCTCATGTTTGTGTCCTGTATTTCATTTCAATGTGTTTGGATTTTATGCAAACACATGGTTGTCTGTCTTGTTTTTATACTTTCCAGGAAATCTACCTGTACTTGTTGAATAAAATGTTAGTTGCGCCTGGTAACTTGTCTTTTCTGGTTTAGTGCACATTTCACAGAAGTCCCAAGCTTTTGTTTTTTTGAGGAGTTGCCTGTGTTACAATGTGGTCTTTCATTTAATAATTGAAGAGCTCTTCCAACATCACTTCAAGAGTTTATTCAGTCTTCTCTCAAATACAAAAAACAGATCTCTTCATCAGACTCTAACATGAAGACCTTCAATGAGTCAAAAACCATCATTCAGACCCGATTCCACCTAGGAGAGAATAAACTACACATCTTTTTACAAGGTTATTTACACAACAGTATTTACATAATTAACAACAGTTGAAACGTGCTTTCAAACAAAACAGATACACAGTCTTGAAACACCTTTACCAAAACAAAACAGTCTCAAAACCATCTCCAAGTAATGACTACACTTCAGTGGGCTATCAGAGACAACTTTTTCACATATTTTCCTCTTTCATCTCAATTGTGTCATATTCAATTCTCCATTATGACCTTGCCTGACAACAACTCCACAGTAGGTATTGGATAGTCAAAGATCAAGACAAGCATTTTTGATTCATATCACACTAATCGCTCAACCAGACGTTAGCTAGTACAGTGTGCCTGCGGGTAACACATTGCCAAGGTTGACAACCACAACTGAGATTGCAGCACCCATCCTTACTCAAAGGAGTCACTAAAGCATGATGTGACAAGTATGCCCTGTCTGACTTTCCACCCATCCACCCGGGACAGTGCTTATTCAAATTGAAAAGCATTGCTACATGTTGGAACCCCAGGCATCAATGTGCCACCGTGACACAGTTGTACTGCAAGTACAGCAGCTTAGATCACTTGGTTTTCAAGTGTTCTTACCTGGATTTCACCTATTGGATTGATTACATATATAGAAATAGATTGGACAAATAGACTAAAATTGATATATCTGTTCCATGCAATATATTTCTAAACACTAAATAATTCGGGTGGGTATCTATTTGTATGCAATCTATTTCTATACATTTCTTAATAATCTGTGATTATTGCGTCTACTATTTTCATTAGGGAAGATGATAGAGAGATGATAAAGAAGAAGGTAATGCAGGAAACAAAATGAAAGATATAGCTAAAACAATGTACAAAAAGAATATAGCTAAAACAATGTACGGAACGAATATGGCTAAAACAATGTACAAAAATAAAAACAAAAGATGAATTACAGTTGTGTACAAGCAATTTGGGGATCTGTGTTACAATGTATCTTTAGCAGAACTACAACAATCCAAATATGCTTTGACACATTTACCAAACGTTTTATTACTGCCTTGCCTTACTTGCCTTACTTGACTTCCATACCTTAGACTACTTCAAGCACTTGCTCAGACAGGGGTCTACCTTGATACAAGCGCCTGGCCCTTTGCCCATCCATTCGTTCTGTGCCCTTTTCAGTGGTGATAAATTTTTTGGTACCGTTATATTATACTCAATGCTTCCAAGTCAATATTTAGAAAGATCTAGGTAATAGAGACTGTCTAATTGTTATGACATTTCAACAGTATTTCTCAGATGCATTAGTGGGGATTTTGTTTGTCCTCCATTATATTCACCTTTCCATATTTCTGTATATCTATTTAAAATTAAATGTGATTGTGTTAATTGCGCCAAACGAATGTCTATAACTTTATGAGCCAACCAAAAAATTAAGAGACCATTGCACCTTTTTCTTTCATTTTCAAAAAAGTTGAAAAGGAAAGTTTTGAGTGAGGAAAAGAAGCGTTCAATTTGCAGTGGTCTCTTAATTTTTACCCTTCTGTTCCTCCCTCAAAACCTTCTTTTCCAACTTTTTTGGAAACGAAAGAAAAAGGTGCAGTGGTCTCTTAATTTTTTCCAGAGCTGTATGTGTGGTTTACATCATGATGAAATGACTGCAAAGAAAATGTGAAACAGCTATTGGGATTTTTAAAACACAATATTTTCTTATTTGTCTGCTTCGACTCAAACACATTGTTTTATTAATCTTTTTGCACGCAATCATTTTTATTTAACAAACCTATTAGCCATTTTGACCATATATCTACATTTGATTCATGTATTTATTTTGTTTTGAGAATATAGATGTAGATTGAAAACATATTCACTGTTACACAAAGCCAGAGAGTTCTGTGTCTTATGAACTCCGACAACATTGATCCCCAAAAACATAAAAAATGTTAAAAATATATAAATAGAATTCCAAGTTCAGAAATATCTCACATGATATATGGAGAGAAGCTCTGTCTACAATTTGCTATATCTCCATTAACGCTAGGGATGTGCATGACAAATATTTTCACTATCAATAATTCCTCAGCTTTTGTCGTCAAATAGCCGACCCCACCCACTCGTGCCAAAAAGAGAGGTACTAAATGGAAAAAATAAATGTAAAATGGTATATGCTATGCAATAAATTCAACATTTTATTTAAATGTAGTTAACAACCTCAATAACGTTTTAGTATAAACAATTAGGCGAGATATACTTTTACTCGGGAGACATTCAGATTCAGAAATTCCATAACAGCAGCAAATAACCTAATGCATAGGCCTGTCAAGTCGTTAGTATTTTATAGCAAGTGATTTATTCTAAATTATTGTTACAAGCTTTTAAATGAATTACAATTGCAAATGAAATATAAACGCGTCAAAAAACGTGCATTGTCTCCCATGAATTAGCACAGAGATATGTATGAATTCCGTGAATTGAACTACACTTTTTAAACGAAACTACACCTAATATATAGAATAACAAAGTTATGTTACAGTCTGCATTAAATCAAACAAACCTACCAATGCGTTCCAGTTCCAGAGAATAAAAAATATCCTTGGAAGGAAGCTTAATAGGAATAAATTATAGAAAATTAATGAACAAAAACCAAACAAAATCTGGCTAGCGCATCCATAAATGCAAGATCTGAACAAAAATGTAAAGAATCATTAGGTTTAGAAAAATTTGCATGTCCACGTGCTCCGGGAGTAGACAAGTAGGCTTACGTAGTCTGTTGACTATCAGGCCCACAGCTGAGAAAACCCTTTCAGCTGGTAGGCTACAGCTGTTGCCGGGATGCACAGGTATGCTTTCACTAGCCGTAACAATTTCCTGTACTTGGCCGTTAGCCGGATTTGTTTAGTCTATAAGAAATAACCTGTCATTACTGCCGCCAACTGAGTCAATCGGTAGTATAGAATGTAACTTTCGAAAATTAGATTAACTTGTCGATAAATGCCATCCTTGACTATTTGTGCTCACCCCTAATTAAAACCAAATGTCAAATGATACAATTCAAAGTAATGCATAGACTACCATTAAACCTCAAATGGCTCCTTGACTCTATTCTGGCTCTACTCCTACGAACGTGTAAGAAAGGGACATAAAAAATGAACTTAATTTTGTTGGTTGCTTATGATCTGCTTTTAAATCATCTGACAAGGAGCAAAATGGTTTGTTTCCAGAGATGGTTGTGAGAAATTATCAACTCTGTAAACATGGAAAATATACACTGTTTAGAACTCCAACAGACTTCTAAGAATGTGGGGTCCTTTCATCAATCTTCTGGCTAAACTGATTGTGAACTCTGGGTAAAAGTGTATGTTAGATTACTTAAATGGAAACGTAACTCTTACATGAATATAGTGTTGTTGTCACAACATATTGTTGTGGTATTGTTCTTGTATGCTTCTGGCATACATTGTATACATGAATACTACTTTTATTTTATTTTTTGTATTATATTTTTTCTACGCAATTCAAAGAAAACCATATATATATATATATATATATATCATATATATATATATATATATTAAAACTGAACTCAGATAAACATTTTCCTCTCAACAATAACACGTTCAAATTCAAAACATGATATGAAACAGCAAAAACCTCTGAACAAGTTTATGTTGCTGAAGCACTAATAGTTCTTCCTCTCTCATTAATGTCTCTCTTAACACTGAGTCACTTTATGTCCTGACACAGCTCTATAGGTACCTCCCTCATCAACAACAATAGAACACCAGCACTACTATCTTCTGGAGAGGGGGGTCCATAAACATGCTATCGTGTGTATTTGTATATTTATAAAATCAACAGTTCTTCCATGACATATCTTGTATAGGGCTAGCCGTACTCGGTGAAGTCAGGCACCTTTAAGGTCATGCTGATTTTCAGGCTGCCTGGCTGCTCCATACCAAATAAGGGGTGGCATGGTTGCATGAAGCAGTGGGGGAGGGTCCCTAGCAGTTGGCCACTCTGGGCGTTATAGAAGGAGAGACGGCCATTCTGGAAGTCCAAAAGTGTGCCAATACGAGAGGGCACATCCACCACGAACACATCAGTTAGAACACTGCCATGAAGCAGCTCAAATCGACAACTAGAAAGAGGCAAGAGGGAAAAAGAAGTGAGATATTAACATGGTGGGAAATTATTGTAAGATATTATTTGTCTAGCAGCATTCTTTTGTGTCATAATGGCTTGGTAGAAATTAAAGCAACTCAATGGTTTTCAATGGGTGTAGAATACTGTGGAAGGGCTGAAAATCGAATGAAATTGAATTAAGTGCATGCGCTGAATTCAACAGATCTAGACATTGCCAGTGAAATGATAACTTATCATCCTATGCCCAACCATGCAATAAAAGATAAAAAAGAGAAAAATAAGAAAAGTACCTAATAAAAAATAAATCGATCTATACAATCAATCAATCAAGCAAACAAGTTTTTTTATATAGCACAATTCATACATAGAAGCAATTCAATGTGCTTTACAAAGAAAAGAAAAATATATAAAAATACAATAGCAAAAAAACAAATACTCAAATGAAAACATCAAAACAACATCATAATATTAAAACATAGAATAAGAAAATACTGTCCTAGAGAGTCCTACCCAATTTTCCAGCCTATCTAGAAGTGTTCTATGATCTACAGTGTCGAATGCTGCACTGAGATCTAATAGAACCAGAACTGTTATTTTATCGGAATCAGTATTCAGCCATATATAATTTAAAACTTTTAGCAGGGCCATTTCAGTACTGTGGTGAGATCGGAAGCCTGACTGAAATTTGTCTAAGAGACCGCTTGAGTTCACAACATTGCTGAGTTGACTGAAGACAACCATCTCAATGATCTAGGCTATAAAAGGGAGATTTGATACAGGTCTATAGTTCTTCAATATACAGCTCTGGAAAAAATGAAGAGACCACTCCTAATTTTTCTTAAATCAGCATCTCTACATGTGTGGCATCCATTCCATTCCAGTGTCTGTTAAATTCCAACACAGGCACACCTCATTTTACTTAATGAGGTACTTATTAGGTGATTACCTAAACCAAATCTAATTTAACAAGGAAAAGTATAAAAACCACTGCTGTGGTCATCACTATCCTCTTGCAAAAGGACCAGTTGGATGGCAAAAACAGTGCAAGTAGTACCTCAAAGGTAATTTGAATAAAAAAAATAACTATTCAGCATGACAAAAGAGTTGAAAAGAAAAGCTTTGAGTGAGGAAAAGAAGGGTTTAATTCTGGCTTTATCCCTCTGGCAGAGGGATACAGTGAGCATCAGGTTGATTCCATCCTGAAAATTTCAAAGACGGCGGTTCATAAGAACAAGGTCAAGCAACAGACATTGGGGACAACAAAGCTACAGACTGGCAGAGGGCGAAAACAACTGTCCACTGACCGAGATACAAAGAAGAGCCAGGCTGAAGTTTGCAAAAGACCATAAGGATTGGACCGTAGAGGAATGGAGTAAGGTCATCTCTGACGTGTCAAATTTTCAGCTTTGCCCAACACCTCGTTGTCTAATGGTTAGATGGAGACCTGGAGAAGCCTAAAAGTCGAGCTACTTGAATTTTTATGCCAGGAGTGGCATAAAGTCACCCAACAGCAATGTGACAGACTGGTGGAGAGCATGCCAAGACGCATGAAAGCTGTTCTTAAAAATCAGGGTAATTCCGCCAAATATTGATTTCTGAACTCTTCCTAAGTTAAAACATTAGTATTTTGTTGTTGAAAAATGAATATGAATTTGTTTTCTTTGCATTATTTGAGGTTTGAAAACAATGCGTAGTTTTTGGTTATTTTGACCAGTTGTTATTTTCTACAAATAAATACTCTAAATGACAATATTTTTATTTGGAATTTGGGAGAAATGTTGTCAGTAGTTTATAGTATAAAACAAAACTGTTCATTTTACTCAAACACATACCTATGAATAGTAAAACCAGAGAAACTGATAATTTTGCAGTGGTCTCTTAATTTTTTCCAGAGCTGTAGATGCATCCAGTGTTCTCTTTTTTAATAGGGGCTTAATATTCGTTTAGAAATGTAAATCACACATTCAGATTCATTTCAAAATGCATTAAAAAGATGTCATTTGGCTCTTGTTTCATATCTGATATGTACAATGCAGTCCATAAGTATTTGCACAATGACATGTTTTATTGTTTTGGCTCTATTCTCCAGCACTTTGGATTTTGAAATGTTACAATGACAATGGGGTAAAAGTAAAGACTGTTAGCTCTCATTGTGTGTTAGGGGGGTGGAAAACATAAAAATAACTAATTTCTACATGGTTCACTCTTAATGGAATTCTCAAATTTTACAGGAGTTTAAAATTGCTGCTCCAGCGTAGCAGTGAGGAACTTGGAGCAGAGCAATGGCAGCAGCAATGGCAGCAGTGAAGACAAAGAATGCACTCGCACTAATATATACTAATATAGCATGAAATTCACAAAGACAAAGCAGCCCCTAACAGATATCCTGATCGAAGGCTCCAAATGGCCCGAAAAGTCCCTGGACAACTCCCTGTAGTGTAGTTAAGGGAGAAAGACGTGTCCCTACAATTCAGACAGTTCAAGCAATGATGGATTCTTTGAGTAATGAGAAGCCTGCCACAATATGTTATTTGAAAAAAATGAAACTCAAAAACAATTATTGTCATTTTTGGCTGAAACCAACCTATTTTACGCATAGAAATTGATCTCATACTGCATTTATATGCAATGTCAGCCCACTTTTGATTGCACATTTAATTACACATATGATTACACATTTTTAAAAAATATCCCTAGTTTCCTTATAATCCATTTTGTAAACACAATTTTTTATAACTTAAAAATTAGCAAAGGGATTGAGTTGAAAGCCTTCGGATTACAAGTGACAAAAGTTAGCATTGTCTCTGTACAACATAATATCTATCAATATATTATTTTCTACATGTACAGTAGATGAAATACAAGTGCATTTGTTTCCTCAAATCTCAGAAATGTTCAAAATAGACAAGGAAAGCCAACAAAGTATGCAAGGAGTCAAGGAAATTTAATTGAAAATGACCTGTGATCAATTATTAACTAATCGACTGTCCTCAGTGGTGCTGTCTATACATCAGTGTAAATCAGTGTTAACATAAAAATTGTTTAAGTACTGTGAAATTTAAAACAACAGATAATGAACAGGAAGTAGATGAATAAATAAATGTACCTGGAGGGTGTAGGGACACAGTGCAGACACCAGGACATGCTGTTCTCCCCCAGTGGGCTATCTCTGTTGGCTGTCCCATATGCAACTCCCACCCGGTAGGCAGGACTTTCATTCACAATGGTCTCCCAGTAATGATGCCCTGTCATGGGTAGTAACTCACCCAGGACAGACAGACATCTAAGGGTTAAACACAAATCAAACTTTAACATTTCCCATCACATTTCCCCAGAGGCCTAACATGTCAGCCAAGTAAAATCATTTAAAAACGTAACTGAACATTATATTACGGATAATGATGCACACACACACAAGTTAACCAAGCAAGATTAAACTCACTCATTAGCCGCTTCATCTCTCTGTTTGTATGTGGCCTGGGGATAGTATATGGTGGTCTTGTCCTCTGATAGTTTCAGGATTGGGTGAACCGAACTTTTCAATAGGTGGAACCTAGTTCCTGGATACAGAGTACATAAGTTAGTGTGCTTGTGTGTAGCTTTGTGTTTGCAGGTGTTGTGTCAAGCTCTCACCCCTGGTAGATATGAGAGCAGCCTCGCTTTGTTCACTGGCTCCGGCTTTGTTGACAGCTTTGATGTAGAACAGGTAATTCTCATTTGGATGCAGTAGTACCCTTTGTTGTCTGCCCAGGATACCGGAGATAGACCTGCAATACACATACGTTCATGCAATCATCACACACCCAACCACACACATACAAGTGACACAGTTTGACAATAAAGAGAATTACTAATGTTATAGAAGTTCCTGAACTGATGTGTTTTTGTGTTCCACAAATGTGTCAAGGAATTGCTGGTTTAATTATTGAGTTCAAGAAATGTTACTGAGTCCCTATAAATAACAAAAGGAAGAATGTTGGTTGTGATGTAACTGTGGGAAAGGAAGAATGAGGTGTTGAAGTAAACGTAAACCTTTTGTCAGGATGGGGGTAGACGCAGATCAATGAGTTTTAGGACAGGATAGAGGAAGACAACAGGGGGTAGGAAGGATAAGGAACATATGTTGTTTTTGTAGTACGACCATGCAGATTCTTACCCCCACCCATTCTTGTATAAGTATTGAATGTACTTCCAAATGCTTTAGAGATTCTTCATGGTTACCTCGTGACTGTGTACTCTCTCCATGCAAGAAATAAACTGTTAATTGTGCAATAGAGATTTCCTGTCTTACCTATCATTTTTGTAAACTCCATGGACTTTTGAAATGCCATCATACTAAGTATTTTAATTTGGCCATTTAATTCTCAAAAAACCCATATAAAAACGTAAAAACAGTTCAAGTATTTAAATATAAATGATTTATGCTCATGGTTTGTATGGGGAAATGATCTCTGAAAGTGCAGAGAAGATTGGCATAGCTTTCAATTGCCAATGTTCTTTTTTAAATGTCCTATTTGTATGAATTTCAAATCATAATTTAAGGTCCCATTAAAGCTAAGGTCTTCAGTGGTTTGAAAGCATGAAGCCAATTGCAAGAGTAAAAAGTTGAGCATTCTGCATGTCTGAACTTGCTCAACAACGAACAACAGCATTGACTTGTAACTGCTGTTCCATGAACTGAAGAGCAATTCAATCAGAAATACTTTTTAATGAGGAATATACCTCATATCCAATGATGGCTTCAAGACACATCTAGTTTTAAGTGGTATGCTATGCGTGTATGTTTGACAATGATGACAGATGTGTATATGGGGTGTGCATGCCATGAGGGTGCTAGTATGAGACCCACCTAAGCCCTTCTCCTTCGAGAGCATACTGTCTGCAGTATTCCAGGTTGTAACTCTCTGCTTGTGTTTGGTTGGTCGTACTCCAACGCAATGTGGCTGAGTCCCACAGTATCGTACTCTGCTCCGTATCAATCATTGGCACCGATGGGGCTGTCAATCAATTAATCCATGCACTAGTTCATATCACAACAGTATGACCGCAGACAATGCTTCTGTTTCAGTGACGTAGTATGTAGAGGAATAGAAATCATGGTGACTCACAAGTTCTGAATGGTAGTCTCTCACTTGGTAGGGAGCAGCCAGTGTAATTGACAGCCATCACCCACACTTTATACACCTTGTCAGGCTCCAGCTCCTCTAGAACACAGTAACTCTCCTTCACTGTCACACGGTACTCATCTGAGACTGCTGGACAGAGAACAAATGCAGAATGGTTAGAAGGTGTGTGCCCTTGCTTGACTACACTGTTGAGGACCCAAAATCAAATCTAGTATTAAAACAACTTTAGTTTACTA
This sequence comes from Esox masquinongy, assembly GCA_016801175.1. Lineage (NCBI taxonomy): Eukaryota > Metazoa > Chordata > Actinopteri > Esociformes > Esocidae > Esox > Esox masquinongy. The sequence goes on from JACXGI010004922.1 coordinate 12,432, forward strand.
CAAGGAAAAATATTTTCTGTGTAGGGGTTAGGTTTAGGGTAAACATTACAATTGGGGTTAGGCATTTAGAGTTAATGTTAGATTATAGGGGAATAACGACAGATAACTACGATTGTCAAAGTTGGTAAATCATTTTAAGTAATGGTTTTACTGTCTTTTTTTACTGTTTACTGCATGACAGTCTCTCACTTAGTGAGAGCAAAGTCTAACTAGCGCAAGTGCAGCGTCAGAGGTTTACACTACTCTCCCCCACTAAAGTGATTTCATAGAACTTGAAATAACAATTATCTGTGAAAAACTAATGTTCTGTGACAGATGAAACAACATTAGGGAAGCCATATCGAATGTGGTACATGATGTATACATTTTATATGATAAATGTCAGTAGCGGGTTTTTAAAGTTAATCTGTTCTAACATCTCTAACATCACATGTTTACGGGACACTTTTGCATGGAAATTATTTTTGTAGGCTAGAATAACTAGCTAAAATGTATGTGTATTTACCTCCTTGTGGGTCCTCCATACAGTAGACCTGAAAGCAGTCTATGATGTCTCCCGAACTGACCGTCCAGTAAACAGTCACACTGGTGCTGCTGGCAGAACCACACTCCTGATGTTGCAGAGATGGCTTCTGAGGAACTGAGATATACAGAAAGGCAATCAAAGAGGTTTCAGAGATTGAGAGTTAGATAGAGAGAGCAATGTTGTATCAATGAAAGACAGACCCACCTGGGATTCCCTTACGTTGTGTCTGTTTATTGGCTGTGTTGCCTTTGGCATAGTCTTCAAACACTAGTAGGCCCTGAGGACCCAGCTCTAGAGACATGGCTGACTGTAGTGCTTTTTTTAATCTGGAAGAGGATAACAAATATGAGATTGTGTGTGTGTGTGTGTGTGTGTGTGTGTGTGTGTGTGTGTGTGTGTGTGTGTGTGTGTGTGTGTACAGGTTTGTCTATAGTTTTGGGACCACTGAGAGTTGAAATCAGAGGCAAACAAGTGAAGTGGTGGAGACGAGTAAATAACCCTGGTTCCAAGCGGGGAGCCTATATGCACATGGAGCCAGCTTTATCGCTTGATAATGGCTCTGCACAGGGAAAATAGGATTCTGAATGGGAATAATGTTTGGATAGTGATACTTAAATGCAGGCCCGGCGCTAGAACAAACATGTTGGACGGGAATTTGATTTCCATGGGCTGGCACGTCTATCCTACTTACCAACTGATTACCAATACAATTGATTAATAACTTCAGCTTGATGGACGGAAAGCTAATAATTTTAACATGCATGGCTTACTCAGGCTATATAATAGCCAAATACACAGCTGTCAATCAAATTTTACTAAACCACAGTTGTTACACATTCTTTGTAGCTTAGTGCTCACATCACTTGCTGTCTTCAATCGCATTTACAGATCAAGGCAAGATAGCTACATTTCCAACGGTAATTAGTTAAGTACACTATTAGGAAGCATCGGAAATGCAAATATCTCAAAACCAGAACAGTACTGTATAGGCTATATGCCTGCCATACCAAACTGTGTTTGTGCGAATGATAATTTGTGAGGTTTGGACTACTGGTTCTTTTCAGAACAGCCCCAGTAGAACCCCCCTATTATTGGCATAATGGCGAAATATTACTGGCTAATAAAGCTTTTAAAACGGCCAGTGGCCGTCTATGGTGTAGTGGTTAAAGACACTGTCTTATATGTGGGAAACCTAGGTTCGAATCTTCAATTATCATCACTTTTTATTGCGGGCCGGCTGAACTAGGCTTGCCTGGATTCTTGTTTTCAAGTGTGTAGCCAGATATTCTAAAAAGTATATCACAGAGGGGCGCCGGGTGGAGCGTGGGATATCGAGGGTTGGGCTACCACCTTTGCATAGTTTTGAGCCAGGAAAATCCCTGTATACAGTTGAGCTCATAAGTTTGCATACCCTGGCAGAAATTGTGAAATTTTGGCATTAATTTTGAAAATATGACTGATCATGCAAAAAAACAGTCTTTTATTTACGGATAGTGATCATATGAAGCCATTTATTATCACATAGTTGTTTGGCTCCTTTTTAAATCACAATAACAGAAATCACCCAAATGGCCCTGATCAAAAGTTTACATACCCTTGAATGTTTGGCTTGTTACAGACACACAAGGTGACACACAAAGGTAAAAATGGCAATTAAAGGTGAATTTCCCATAACTGTGGCTTTTTAAATTACAATTAGTGTCTATGTATAAATAGTCAATGAGTTTGTTAGGTCTCATGTGGATGCAATGAGCAGGATAGATACTGACCCATGGAGAGCAGAAAAGAACTGTCAAAAGACCTGCGTAACAAGGTAATGGAACTTTATAAAAATGGAAAATGATATAAAAAGATATCCAAAGCCTTGCAAATGCCAGACAGTACTGTTCAATCACTTATTAAGAAGTGGAAAATTCGGGGATCTCTTGATACCAAGCCAAGGTCAGGTAGACCAAGAAAGATTTCAGCCAAAACTGCCAGAATAATTGTTCAGGATACAAAGAAAAATCCACAGGTAACCTCAGGAGAAACATAGGCTGCTATATTGGACAGTGTGGTTGTTTCAAGGACAGTGTGGTTGTTTCAAGGAGCTTGAACAAAACTTGAACAAAAATGAGCTGCATGGTAGAGTTGCCAGAAAGAAGCCTTTACTGCGCCAATGCCACAAAAAAAGCTTGGTTACAATATGCCCGACAACACCTTGACACGCCTCACAGCTTCTGGCACACTGTAATTTGGAGTGACGAGACCAAAAGAGAGCTTTATGGTCACAACCATAAGCGCTATGTTTGGAGAGGCGCCAACAAGGCCTATAGTGAACAGAGTACCATCCCCACTGTGAAGCATGTTGGTGGCTCACTGATGTTTTGGGGGTGTTTGAGCTCTAAAGGTACAGGGAATCTTGTGAAAATTGATGGCAAGCTGAATGCAACATGTCATCAGAAAATACTGGCAGACAATTTGCATTCTTCTGCACGGAAGATGTGCATTGGATGCTCTTGGACCTTCCAGCACGACAATGACCCTAAGCACAAGGCCAAGTTGATCCTCCAGTGGTTACAGCAGAAAAAGGTAAATGTTCTGGAGTGGCCATCACAGTCTCCTGACCTTAATATCATTGAGCCACTCGTGCGGTTCATGCAAGACGACCAAAGACTTTGCATGACCTGGAGGCATTTTGTCAAGTCGAATGGGCAGCTATACCACCTGCAAGAATTTGGGGCCTCATAGACAAATATTACAAAAGACTGCACTCTGTCATTGATGCTAAAGGGGGGCAATACAAGGTATTTAAGAACTAAGGGTATGCAGACTTTTGAACAGGGGTCAGTTCATTTTTTTCTTTGTTGTCATGTTTTGTTTTATGATTGTGCCATTCTGTTATGGCTTACAGTGGAATGTGAATCCCATAAGAAATAAAAAACATGTGTTTTGCCTGCTCACTCTTGTTTTCTTTACAAATGGTACATATATTACCAATTCTCCAAGGGTATGCAAACTTTTCAGCACAACTGTACAGTCTCTCTCTTCCTATATATCAAGGGGGCCAGTAGGTCACTCCGGACTGTATATGACTGCAGCACTCGATCAAAGGTCTGCTTTAACCCCAGTCAGTGGAAGGGTGCCCTAGAATGGGACAAATGTTGGGACAAGTGATGTGAGCAAGTGATGTGAGCAAGGGATGTGAGCATGTCTTCGGTGTCTTGTTTTCAGTTCTCTCTCTGGCTTGATGTTAGCTTAGCAATACAACCTAATAATCACGTCATCAACACAACCAACTGGATGGACTGTAAAGCCAATCAATGTGGTCATGGGGGTTGGAGTCAATTCCATTTAAAAATCTACAAAAATTAAACCAAACATCTTTAGATCTGAAGAAAATTGGAATTGGAAGTTCAGTGAAGTGTACTTCCTAGAGTTGAAATGGAATTGACCTAAACTCTATTAGTCACTACATTACGAATATAGCCACCCGCAACAGTCTAACGGATAACAACACACACCACAACAATCATAGATGCAGTAATGAGAACAATAGAACGCACATCATAGGGGATAGAAGGACAATTTAATTGGATTGAAAATTCTGATCTAACAATGTGGAAATATTTCAGTCCGTCTTGATTTATTTATTGTTACACGCCAACAATTTGGTTATTCAAGTCTAATTTGGATATATCTGACTGTTCTTACTGAATATCTCAATATGTAGCTTTCTGGCTACAATAAATGACTAACAAATGCTTCCTCCAATATGAATTTGCATGGTTGCATAGCTAACAATACAGAAATCACTGGTTCTATGAGAAGTTGTAATAATTAGATTTTTACCTTAACATAGTGTGATATGCAAACAATGAGGATATTCACAATGTTTTCCCGAGCTCCTTTCCAACACACGTTTCCATGACATTTTCATAGTTTTGGTGGAGTTCCATAAATATCTTTACCGCATCTATTCTGTCCTACAATCTGCATATTTTATGCTATTACAGTGGTAATCCAGTATAGTAAGTACATATTTACAGTTACCTCATGTAGATGTCTTTGGACGTCTGAGGAAAGGAGAGAGAATTTTGTTATATACAAGACCCACAATAACTCTACCAATCTACCTAATGACAAACATAAACCCTAGACTGATGATGTGTTCAAATACACATGTTGGCCATATTGGGACTACCAGTAGGAGCAGTCCTACATATATACAGTGGATATGAAAAGTTTACACACTCTTGATGAAAATACAAAATTTGTTGATATTAAAGCTGCAATCACAACATATCAAATCAGACCAGTTTTGACAATTTAACCCATTTCACACAATTTCAACTAAAAATCTTAATATATGTGGAATTACAGTCGGAACGGTGCAGACTTTGACTCAAAGAAATAGAATCAGTGGACCATCTGCTCCGGTACTGTCCATTTGCAGCAGACATCTGGAATCAAGTTGTTGGAATCAGCCAGGTCTGTAGTATTCTGATTGTATTATGAATGTATGCTGTTTTACAATTAAGCTAATCTAAATATTAAGGAACAAGAGGCCATCTGTGTTTATAACCTCAGTCACGTAATCACTCTTCAGGACGGTGAATCAACTTCAGGACGGTGAGATGTTTACATTGACTATTTGGCTTGGGAGTAGAATGTGGTAGTGTCTGGACCAGAGAAATGAAATGCAGTGTTCTAGGTCAGTGTTTCTGACCTAGAATACTTTAAGGCTACATCAGAAGAAATCATATGACTGGAAAGGTTTAAATACTTAGTAAAGCATCACAGCAACACAGAGAGATGCTATGCAGGGGAAATTAAATAATGGTAGTGTACATGGAAAGATGGTTGTATCTCTGGAATTTTGAGGGATGGAGTTGAAACAGAGGCATCACCGTGTGGGGCTAGGTGAGTTTTGGGTAAACGGCTGCTTAGTTATAGTTATGTGGTGGAGCTAATTATTTGTGTCCTATGTGGATCTCCCTAGCTGTAGTTCTAGCGCTAGGGATTGTAGGAATGTAAATTGTATCAAAATTAGAGAGGAACTACCTGACCTCATGTACGGTACAGATATCCAGTAAAGCATTCGTTATATCTATCCTACATTTCCGCTTCCATTCGTATTATAGAGGAAGTCTAGTTAATAGAAAAGAACTAGAACACAACATAGAACAGGCGACGAGAATCTGCAAACTTGTGCTGTAGTTATTTACTCTTAATATGTTCACCCAGCACAGCCAGAAAAGGACTGGCCTCCCCTCTGAGCCTGGTTCCTCTCTAGGTTTCTTCCTAAATTTCGGCCTTCTTAGGGAGTTTTTCCTAGCCACTGAAATTCAGCACTACTGTTGTTTGCTCATTGGGGTTTAAGGCCGGGTGTTTTTACAAAACTAACTTATTTCAGATTTAAAATCAATAGACAAGCTACATGAACCTGTCATTATCCATTTCATGTAGAAGGACAGGAGAATGGACTTAGTTTTGAAATGATAATCATAATGGGGAGTAGACTTTTTGTCTTCATCTACAGCTTGCTTTTTTCTCATTCATATTATTTTGAATACAATGTGCAAAATATTATTTCAACTTAAGATCACTGGTTGTGCGGTTAAAACAAAGGTAATGACGATGCAGTAGGAGGTACTGGGTACATGACACTTTTTTTGTGGTGGTGCATTTTTTTTATTGCATGCTGGGCATGAGTAGTTTATGTAGGGTATATTCTGTCACTTTGGGGATTTTGGGGGGCAGGGCTTCCAGTTTGATTTGACAGGTGGGCAGGACATCCGGACATCCAAAATACAGACTTCCTGTATGATGTGTGTTAGGGCGAAACTTCCGGAATGACATATGCATGTCTGGTGACTTTGTAATTTATGATTGCATTGATGTGTTCATGTTTGATGTTTTACAACGATTGATAAACACCCCGGACAGGTGTTTAACAGGTGCAATATGTTTGTTGTTTAACAAATGGGTCTTAGGGTTTCGGAATGTTAAATTCCCAGGCAATAAATAGGCGTTATATCAGCGGCAAGACGTTTGATGTTCAACAAAAGGGCGCCAGGGTTCAGCAAAGCTAAAGTCCACCGCATTTTATGTTCCGATAAGTGCTACAACAGATGTCCTAGAACCGGTGGGTGTTAACCTTTCATGTTTTATGGGATGATTGGCGTGGTCTGTGTATTTAAACCAGGCAGACCCTGGTGATGGTCATTCAGTCTTGCCTGAGTAAACTTATCTACTCGTTACAAACCATGGCGGATTGTGCAGCGATCAGCGTTTTGGGTAAAACACCACTGAAAGCTAACAGCTTAACCGCTGCTCAGCGAGTCAAGAGATTACAAATGGATTGCAGAGACGCAATCAACATGGCAGCCCCGAAGAAACCGATGCAGAGTTTAACCCGAATCCATCAACTACACCGGGATATGTTGGCACAGTAGTGGAAGTTGGACGACGGACGGATCGGTGGATACATTTTCAACCCAGAGATACTGGAGGTTGCATTTTATGAATTACCCGAAGGCCAAGAGTTTAAGGCAGGTGTGACTGATCAAATGGTATTTAATGCCAGTTTATGGACCACCTTTCGAAAAGTGATTTATTTGGGGCCAAAACAGGGTACACATTATACAGTAGATGTACTGTTTAAAGTCGTCGAAAGAATGAAGCCGTTAGTTAGATTGGAGCTATTTCAGGGAAAATGTCAGCAGGTTAGATTGTGACTCCGACTGCGGACTCTTCGACTGACGTACAACCCTGAAGCCCCGCCTTAAGCTAACACAGACCTCAACACAGCATAAAAACTGCCAGACCGCCTGTGACTATAAAGCAGTCGGCAGACTTTACGAAACATGTCTCAAGAATACAACCAGAGTTTAAGGAACCCATGGCTGAGGACTGACTGTGTGATGCCTTGGATGACAACGCTGAAACCTACTATGGTACCCCGGACCCTGACAGCTCGGTTCCACCGTTATACCCACCAAGAAACTCACATTGGCTTGACCGGCTTGGCGCTCAGCTAGGACCTCTTAATCTGTCGTACCTTTCAAATGCTTACAAGAGTTTGGACAAACACCTTGCTCAACAAGTTTTAAAGATCATCAAAGCAACAGTGGGTATGATCCTGGAACACGTTGTTGCGGCCATTCTCCACAAAGCATGTATTGGATGTGAAGTGCACCACCCGAGCCAGAGAAGATATTCTTGTCTCGACGCGCCTGATTAGTTTTTTGAGATCCATAATGACGACATCATGGGGGCAGTTTTAACACAGCGACTGAAACATGTGTTGGTCAAGGCTTTGAATGCATCGGGGTTTCATTCACCGCTGACCGATGTTCACGTGGCAGCCAGTTGTCGTGTTTTTCATGTATCTAAACAAATCCAATGTGGCTTTAGCGATTAAACAGTTGATGCACAAAGCTATCAAGTGTGGATTTGATGGTTGTAGACTTTTAATAACCAAGACCATGTCAGTATAAAGCGTTTTAATAATCTGAACAAGCATATGGAAACGGTCAGGAACACATCTGATGATTGGCTGCAATTGTTGTCAAACGGTGTTGAATCAAATGCTCTAAACAACTTCATGTATAAACTTCTAACATTTTCAAATGCTGACAACAAAGACTATAAAATTGGGCACCTGTTAAGTGTTTTTACATATGTAACAGATGTTTGTGTGATAAAATTGCTGAGTAATGATGCTGTGGATGTAGATTGTATTTCTAAAATGTTTACAGATTTTCTAATCAGCAGAAATCTGAATTTTTGTGTAACTTTTCTGAAATTCTTGGATGATGTGTAATTCCAAAAACTCAAATTAACAAAGTTAAACATGTGTTACTTATTATCATTATTGACCGAATGCTCTGCGATGTCTGAACAGGTTATGAAAAGTATTTACTATAACCCGGCAAACCCTGGTGCTTATGTGGGTAGAGAGGGTTTGAAAAGAGCATACTTAGAGAACACCGAGGAGATCCTCTAAAATAGCGAGGTAAATGACTACTCACCCAGGATACATACACGGTACACAGGCCTGTAGCTATACATTTTCAATGAAATAGAGTTGTTGTTCATGATATGAATTCACAATTTCAGCTGGATTTGGTTGACATGAGCGCTTATGGTGTGGAAAACGAAAACATGAAATTTATGTTAACATGCATAGATGTATTAAGCAAATACGCATGGATTTGTGTATTGTGGATTTGTCTTATCACCAGGGTTGGGTAGGTTACTTTTTAAATGTAATCCGTTACAGTTACAAGTTACCTGCCCACACTTGTAATCAGTAACGTAACTTTTTGATTACTCAAACTATGTAATGTAATCTGATTACTTTGAATTACTTTTAGATTACTTTCAAATTAAGAGGCACTGGAAAACAAACAGGAATAGCTTATAACCAACTGAACATCTTTTGCGGGATCAATCAATGTTAAAGTTTACATAGCTGGCCAAAAACGGAATTCTTATTTTACCTTATGGGTTGTGTAGGCTACAGTGCCTTTGGAAATGGGTTCCTAAACCATTGCTTTTTACTTCAATATGATTGGGCTACATCTCTAGATTACACGCTAAAAGTTTGTCAGATATTCAGTCATTCCAATTAATCCAATAACCCTCGATCTTCCGGAATCTGACTTTTTATCTGAACATAACCCAAAATCTAATGATGCCTAAGCCTGTTCAGTTAACTGTGTTTTATTCATGTTTGTAATTGCTTCAAAACATTGTTGAAAAATAAATGGCAATTACTTGAAAAGGGTATTGACATTTTTGAATATGAAAATTAAGATATCCCTTGCTTTTCACCCATAAACTAAATCTGCAGTAGTCTGATGATTTGCTCCACAACCAACATTGTCAAAATGTTGCAAAAACCCCCGGCACGCAAATGCACGTTTGCAATCGTGAACACCTGCATAGAAATAAGATTTACCGGCACGAATGTAACCTGCGATTATTATGGCCACCAGTGATGGACTTTCAAAACGCAAATGAAAGAAATAAACTGTGATTATAAACCTGCACTCTTATTTTAAAGTAAATGAGGTCAGCAGCCAATGATAACCAATGAACACAATTTTCAGAGATGCAAAGCAAGCAGAATCACATGGCCTACCTGTGTGGACGGTGTTGATGTGGCCGCGTCAAATGCAAATAATCATCCTTTGGCAGCGTGCTTCTCAACACACCTTTTCTCCTCAAATGTCGTGGTAAATTCCATATAATGTTTTATCTTGAAGGCAGCGCCATGTTACAGCTCTCTAACAAATAGTTGCCTAATCTATTAAACAATTCCTGTAAAAGTTATTGGGTGCAACTCGTCCTGCCTATGTTGTTTTGTGCATTTGACAAATAAACCCTGAAACTTGAAAAAGATATAACACCAGACCTATTGCCTATCATTGCTCTGAAAATCATGCGTCGAGTAGATAACTAAATAACATTTTATATGACTTGGCTAATATTATCGAAGATATACTCTGTTTTTACCAGCCATCCAACCAACCAAAACCGGAGAAATTTAAACTAGCGCTTCCTCCGTCTCTAAACTGGTTATGCACGTCCACATTTGGCATGATCATCACACACACAACTGAGGCGCGCAATTCATATTTTGGTTCAAATAAAAATTGTTTTTATAACATTAAATAATAAACTCAAACATACAACGTGTCATAATTATTTCACGCACCTCTTCTTTTTCAATTGAAGTAATCCAAAAGTAATCATAATTGTTTTCAAAAGTATCTGTAATCCGATTACAATATTTTTGTTGGTAACGTAACAGATTACAGCTACAGTTTTTTTTGGAATCTGTTACATGTAACCGTTACTCGCCAACTCTTCTTATCACAATAGAAAAATAAAAAACATTCTAGTTTGAAGTAATGTGTTGAAAAACCTATTCTCGTGATATGCAAATTAGTGAATAATTAAGGATGTTTAGCCTCATTTGCATTCTTTAATAGTTAAATAAATAAAACTTACAACAATATCTTGTATTTCTGAATACTTGCAACTGGTAAAGTTTCATTCTGATAAGAGTAAAGGAAAAAAAGAAACCTATTAGAGGGTGGTGTCTGGCCTTAAATAGCCAGAGTAGCAACACATACCCCTACAGAGCTGTTATAGAGAGCATTCTGAATTATGGATGTGATACATTAAAGACACAATTTTCACCTGGTTTGTTTTACAAGGATGCCGCAGGTCACATGGATGTTACGGACCCTGCAGGCGAGAACGATGGACTCACGAAAAGGGCTGCCTATTCAGTGGACAGTACAACATTTGAAATGATCGGCCCTGTTCTTTCAAGATATCACTCATGTTAAACGGCGTTGACATAAAGGATAGGATGGCACGCGGTAAAGACGAGTTCTGTCTTATTCTTAGTACCCAATTGAAAGAGTGTGTATGAAGACATTTAGTTTACCGGCGGGGGGTCGCGTTTGAAACCAGGAAAACCTATTTTTAGGACCTCTGCCAAAATGTATTGTCGTTAGATTGGTGGACAATGACAGTTTTACAGGAAGTTACACCAAAAATCCATTTAATTTCAAACATAATTTGGAGTTTATGGCTATGTATGTAGACGGTCAGCAATTTCCTAGCAAACCATTCCAACCAAATTACACAACAGGGTCAGCAGTGCGTGAATTTTATCAATTGGCCTCAGCTTCAGGAAAATACCTAAAGGGCCAAGCCTTGACTATTGGTCTGACTTCTTACATGGCTATGCCCTTTATGCATTCAACTGCGTGCCGGATGAGGAATGTGGTCAGCACCTATCCTTCATCAGGTCAGGGAATGTACGACTTGAGATGAGGTTCACACAACCACTGCCCCACACAATTAATTTGGTTGTTTATTAAATTTTTGACTCCATTATGGAAGTGTCAAACCGGCGACAAGTCATGGTTGACTACTATTAGGAAAACGGGATGGAAATGAATACCGCAGAGTTGACCGGTGTGGTGAACCAATTTTCATCTAGGACTCATTTCTATGGTGTTCTGGCATGCGACCAACAACCTAGTGCACCAGTCTGACATGTTGTATCAATGATAATTGTTAATACACACCCAAACAATCACCCCGGAGAGCACTGGTTAAGGCGGGGCTTCAGGGTTGTACGTCAGTCGAAGAGTCCGCAGTCGCAGTCACACTCTATCCTGCTGACATTTTCCCTGAAATAGCTCCAATCTAAAAGAGTCATACTGCTTAATTCTTTCGACAACTTTAAACAGTACATCTACCGTATTATGTGTGCCCTGTTTTGGCCGGTGGAACCGAGCTGTCAGGGTCCGGGGTACCATAGTAGGTTTCAGCGTTGTCATCCAAGGCATCACACAGTTAGTCCTCAGCCATGGGTTCCTTAAACTCTGGTTGTATTCTTGAGACATGTTTCGTAAAGTCTGCCGACTGCTTTATAGTCACAGGCGGTCTGGCAGTTTTTATGCTGTGTTGAGGTCTGTGTTAGCTTAAGGCGGGGCTTCAGGGTTGTACGTCAGTCGAAGAGTCCGCAGTCGGAGTCACAATCTAACCTGCTGACATTTTCCCTGAAATAGCTCCAATCTAACTAACGGCTTCATTCTTTCGACGACTTTAAACAGTACATCTACTGTATAATGTGTACCCTGTTTTGGCCCCAAATAAATCACTTTTCGAAAGGTGGTCCATAAACTGGCATTTAAGACCATTTGATCAGTCACACCTGCCTTAAACTCTTGGCCTTCGGGTAATTCATAAAATGCAACCTCCAGTATCTCTGGGTTGAAAATGTATCCACCGATCCGCCTGTCGTTCAACTTCCACTACTGTGCCAACATATCCCGGTGTAGTTGATGGATTCGGGTTAAACTCTGCATCAGTTTCTTCGGGGCTGGCATGTTGATTGCGTCTCTGCTATCCATTTGTAATCTCTTGCCGACTCGCTGAGCAGCGGTTAAGATGTTAGCTTTCAGTGGTGTTTTACCCAAACGCTGATCGCTGCACAATCCGCCATGGTTTGTAACGTGTAGGTACGTTTACTCAGGCAAGACTGAATGACCATCACCGGGGTCTGCCTGGTATAAATACACAGACCACGCCAATCATCCCATAAAACATGAAAGGTTAACACCCACCGGTTCTAGGACATCTGTTGTAGCACTTATCAGAACATAAAATGCAGGGGACTTTAGCTTTGCTGAACCCTGGCGCCCTTTTGAGGTTGATTGACGCGCGGGCGCGTCAATGAAAAACATTTTTATTCACTGCTCTGTAACCGTAGATGTTAGATGCTTCATTCTTCTTCCACGTTAATAGGGATTTTGCTGTAAATAACAATGTCTCGTTTGTGTACTTTGGTCAACCAGAAGCCCCACAATCGCGATCACAAAACCTCTATTTGACGCGCCGGCGCGTCCAGGTCACACATTTTTATTTATTGCTCCAGAACTGTAGAAGTTAGAGGCTTAATTTCTTTTCTACGGGAACAAGACATTCCGCTGCAAATAATAACATCTTGTTTGTGTACTTTCGTCAACCAGAAGCCCCACAATCGTGATCACAAAACCTCAATTTGACACGCCGGAGCATCCAGGTCACAAATTTTTATTTATTGCTCCAGAACTGTAGAAGTTAGAGGTTTCATTTCTTTTCTACGGGAACAACGACATTCCGCTGCAAATAACAACGTCTCGTTTGTGTAATTTCGTCAACCAGAAGCCCCACAATCGCGATCACAATACCTCTATTTGACGCTCCGGCGCGTCCAGGTCACACATTTTTATTTATTGCTCCAGAATTGTAGAAGTTAGAGGCTTCATTTCTTTTCTACGGGAACAACGACATTCTGCTGCAAATAACGACGTCTCGTTTGTGTACTTTCGTCGACCAGAAGCCCCACAATCGCGATCACAAATATTGATCACCTATAGGCCTTTAGGATTTCAGCAGCAGCCCTAACTAATTATACTTGATCTTTTTCTGTTTAGAAATCTACATTACATAAACCAATCCAATGCGAAGTCTATCCATGTCACCTCCTCCCCAAATAGAGAGAAAAAGCGAGCGAGCGCGCCAGGGGGAGAGGCGCGTGTCGCACTTACCATGCTCCCAATAAAGTCATTATGCACTTGGATTGCATTGAAGACGCATTCAGTTGATACAAGCAATTGTTTTGAGAAAAAATAATTGGCCAAATGGCGAAAGAAGTGGAATAAATGATTATGGAGAGCGAGGATAGTGAAAATGGGTCTGAACATTCAGATGATGAAAAGTATCAGAAGAGAATCAACCTATTTGTAAAATAGGGTAAGTGTAGCCTAAATACTATTCTATGATAATGTTTATTATTATTTTGCATTGTTTTAGTGGAATTACTAGGTCTATATGATAACTTGATATAACGGTACGGTAGCCAGTGGTCAAATGTGCGGCTATGCTGTGTGTGTAGAGTGTCACTGTGGATATAACCATTCAAAGGAAGGCAGGACACATCCCTGTTCTAATATCCACCTCTTCCAGATATGGCACATGTAGGGAATTCCAAAGGAAATAAAGGCAACCCCTTTTCAAGACATCCCAGAAAAAAAAATCCTCAGATTTTAAAAAAGAAGGGACTCCCATCTAGTGTTGGCTTTTGGAGGTACAATTTGACAGAATAAGTTCAGTGACCCCATATGGGCATTTTCAATGATTTTCAGAATGTTTGAGAAAAAAATGGATGTGGACAAGGGTAAAAAAAAAATGCCAGGTTCATTTTATTATTTTATACATTCAAAACCATTCAACGTGTACTTATTCTGAACCCCTGGGGGTATCCAAATGTAATGTAAAACAGGCTACCTATTATATTTTACTATTTTATTTCAATTTATAACCAAAATATGTGCATTTCTGTTTTTACATTTTTCTGACTATTTCACATTATTACTCAAGTAAGTGTCTCAAAAAATGTGTTTTCAATACATCCTCCATGTAGCTGAGGGTCTGCAGAATCCCAGAATATAAAGCACTTCCTTCTACTATAAAGGATGACCATTTTAGAAGCCAAAATGTCAAGGTAGTGACAGGCGGATTTGAAAACCCTAGCCCTTTAGGGTTAAACATCAAACATGTTGCCGCTGATATAACGCCTATTTATTGCCTCGGAATTTAACATTCTAGAACCCTAAGACCCATTTGTTAAGCATCAAACATATCGCACCTGTTGTAACACTTGTCCGGGGTGTTTATCAATCGTTGTAAAACATCAAGCATGAACACATCAATGCAATCATAAATTACAAAGTCACCGGACATGCATATGTAATTCCGGAGGTTTCGCCCTAACACACGTCTACAAAAAGCGATTGAGGTTGCCATATCGATGGAGCTAGCTGCAAAAGAACCACAGCAACTCGGGGCTGCATCAAGAGTGTACAACATAGCAACAGCAGGGCAAGATAAACAGAAGGGGAGCACCAAAGAATGTTACCGATGTGGGAAACAGGGTCATTACCCTTCTGAATGCTGGACAAAGGAGCTAACCTCACCATTGTGAAAAGAAAGTGCATGATGAGCGAGCTTGTATAGTCAAAAGAGCAAAACTTACAAAGTAAAAGACAGGAAAGGGAAAATCAATGGGCTGGTATGCAAAAACAAAACACCTACATGTGGTAAAACAAGAACAGTTAAGTAACAGTGACACAGACTCTGAAGAAGAGTTACCAATCAAGGTATTGACTATAAATGGTGGCTCTGCAGCTTACAGTGTCACACCACTGTTAGAAGGACTGCCAGTCATGATGGGAATTGATACTAGAGCAGCTGTTTCACTAATTTCAGAAAATGTTTTCAAGGAAAAGCTGAATCGCCGTTCACTGACGCAGGAAAAAATATATACTTAAAACCTATACTGGGGAAACTGTCCCTATGGCTGGAAAGGCTGAAATCCTGGTTGAAATACAAGAAAAAAAGACAGAATTCCTATCTGTGTGGTTAAAGAAGACTACCCAAAGTTGATGGGCAGATCGTGGTTGGATAAGATACGGCTAGGCTGGACCAAGGTGAATTCAGTGTCAGTGGAAGAAACGCGGTTGTCAGCTGTGCTGAGTCGACATGCAGCTGTTTTCAAGGATGAACTTGGAAGTATGAAAGGGATTAAGGTGAAACTACAACTCAAGCCTGACTCTCAGCCAAGGTTCATGAAGGCTTGAATTGTGCCATATGCTATGAAACTGAAGGTTGGTGCTGGCATAGAACTGCTGGTCAAGTCAGAAGTTCTGGAGTCGATTCTGCACAGCGAGTAGGCCACGCCTGTAGTCCCGGTAATCAAGCATGATGGTTCTGTTCACCTATGTGGGGATTTTAAAGTGGCCGTTAATCCTGTTCTGACACCTGAGCAATACCCACTCACCATTATTAAGGAACTATTTGCAGGGTTGGCTGGTGGAAAGAAATTCAGTAAGATAGATCTCAACCAAGCTTACCTGCAAATGCATGTGGATGAAGAGTCACAGAAATACCTCACCATCAGTACCCACTGAGGACTCTACAGATTTTGTCGCTTACCTTTTGGTATCCCATCAGCACCTGCCCAGTTCCAGAAGGCCATGGATCAGGTGTTAAGTGGTCTTCCAGGTGTTAAGTTTTACCTTGAAGACATACTTGTCATAGGAAAGAATGATGAAAAACATCGATAGTTACTTTCGTAACTCCAGTTCTATGAGCGGAGCATCACCCATAGGGGCTTCGCTCCTATTGGTTTAACCCCTCTGCCAATCAGCAGGCACTGAAAATTTAAATATGCAAATTTCACCTCTCGCTGCTACCTGTCCAGCAGCTATATCCACAAGAAAAGAAATCAGAGACCGGTCAGGGCATGAACACTATGGGCGTCACACCGCTCATAGAACTGGAGTTATGAAAGTAACTATCATTCTATTTCGTGAAGCATTGCCCATAGGGGCTTCACTCCTATAGGTTTAGGGCAAAGCGAGCAAGCCCAAAATGTACTCCCTCCCGGTCACCACCATGCCCAAAACAGAGACCGGTGTCCAACAGGACAGATCAAGCAAGGAACACAGTCCGTACCACAGATCCACTTCCATCCAGCTCAACCGCCGGCACAAACATACATGTCCTGAACCTTAGACGAAAATGAACACACATGGCATCAACCCACTCGACACCTTCTCAATCAGTAAAAACTGAATCTGAGTACTCGGGGCCAGCCCAAAAACATGCTGTGTCCTGAACCCGGCATGCACTCTAACCACACAGTCACTGCTGCACACAAGCAGCACAGAGGAACACGCCCAAAGAAATATACCTGGATGATCCATAGGCGGGATCCCAACGCCCTCACACCTCTAAACGGGGAAGCACACCGTGACACCGCCCAGCATCAAACCATGCAGGGAAGATGCCCAGACAGGAAAACAGCTGCACAGCCTCAACCGAGAGTTGCTCAAAAAGGTGAGCGCCCAATCAAAAAGCCACACAGACAACTCGGAGAACTGCAGAGAACTATGCCCTAAGGCACTATTCAGACCGTTCAACAAACAGCACTCAAATTCCATTCTCAGTCACACTGAACACAGAGTGAGCCAGAGTACCCGCAGCCATGTCTCTCAGGTAAAACCGGACAAACGGCGACGGCGTCCCCCAAGACACAGCCGCACAGATGTCCTCGACCCCCATCCCCCGAAAGAGTGCGGCCGAGGCCACCACTCTCCGCGTGGAGTGCACCCCAAAACCCTTAGGCCAGGGACGCACCGTGCCACATACGCTAGATTAATCGCCTCACACAACCAGTGAGACAGACATTGCTTCAACAATGGCTGGCCCACCTTGGGACCCCCGTGACACACGAAGAGCTGGGGCGCAGCCCGCACCGTGGCCGTGCATTGCACATACTGTGCCAAAGCACGCACAAGACACAAACGATGCAACCTCTCCTCCCTCATGCCTGCGTGGGGAGGAGGAGAGAACGCCCACGACAACATCTTCATGGAACAAAATGACGGTTTGATCACCTTAGGCAGGAAAGCAGGGTTGGGGAGCAAAACAGCTCTGCTGTCCTCACCCTTGATGGCGAGACAGCCAGGCAGTGTTGACAGTGTGCACAGATCATTGACCCGCTTACCGGACGTCAGGGCCAACAACAGCACCATTTTCAGAGACAGCATCCTCAACGAGATTTGATCTACGGGCTTAAAAGGCGCGTCACACAACGGCTCCAGAACCAAAGCCAAATCCCACTGTGGCAACGTCCGCCGAGCCACAGGCCAGAGACGGTGGGACCAAGCCAAAAAACATTTCACCAAAGGATGACAAAAGACAGACACTTCATTGAAACCCTCATGACATGCCGAGATCACACGTATACCTGGAGTGTGCCAGGCATCCTCTGCGTATCAAATAGAGATAGCAAGAATGACAGGACACTGCCGACATCACAGCAAAGGGGGTCAAACTCTACGCCCTCTCACCTGTGCGTAAAGAGCCTCCACCGGCCCATGTAGCTAGCGGACGTGGAGTCTGCCCTCGTTGTGATGATGTCCTCGGTCAGTCCCCACCGTAGTAACCTGTCCCTCTCAGGAGCCAGGCCCGTAATTGCTGGCCTAACACAGGGAAGGCCCCGATTGAGCCGTTCACCTGTGTCAACAAACCGTGTCTGTAAGAAATCAGCCATGGCGTACACACTGCCATCTGCACTGCCTCTGCAAACCACAGGGCTCCCGGGCGAAAAGGAACTTCCTGGGGCGAGGCAGAAAGTGTCCTTCAGATCGATGCTGATGCAAAAATACCCGGGGTGCATGTCCTCCAAGAGACGTTTCATTGTGTGCATGCGAAACAGCCTTTTGGACACGCATTTGTGACACGCATTTGTGTAAAGCCCCCTCTCACTCTGCTCCAATGGGACCAGCATCACTGCCTCCTGTTCCAGGAGGTCCGCAATCTCCCCCTGGTGGGCAGCGGCTTTCACTGGGGACACCATCACAGTCTCCACAATTCCTGAGAACAGTGGAGGCGGGCAGCGAAACTGCAACGTGTAACCCTTCCGCATTGTAATGTCTAACCAGGCAGACAGCGTGCACAGATGATGCAATTCTGAGTAGTACAGAGATAGCGGTTGAGCGCACAGCTGGGGAGCCTTGGGCAGCCCCTGATTGTACACTTCCGCAGTCCTGACCGCAGTGAGCAGGCCGTCCGCGGACAGCCACCCCACTCAAGGCAGGGCCAACCTGAAAGGGAAAGGAAGACGCACATGCAATCAACGCCTAGCCGGTTGTCTCCCCATCATTTATGTCCATAACCATGGAGACAGAAGGTTCAGTGGATTGCGTGGTAGAGTACAACAAACCTGTCACACTCGGTGACCAAGAGGAAACACTTCTCTCGTAAACAGAGACCCTGCCCGGGCTCCCGTACACGCCGGTTGCCATGGCAACAGCATGGAGCTGGAGGTGTCCGCCCCCAGTCAGAGCCTCAGGGCAGGAGGGCCGTTCACTAACCTTACCAGCATACATTACAGCCGTCTGCAACGAAGGCTCACTCACTGGTAAATAAGGTGCAAACACATCTTTATTAAACACAAATGAAGAGCTCCCCTCCGAACGCACACAGGGTTTACAACCCATCAGGTGCGGCTCTGTAAGGTGGAGCCGGACAGCTCCTCCCGTCTGATGGGTGTCGGGCAGCAGGATGCAGAGGAGGAGGTGGACGAGGAGGTCGAGGCTCGCTCTCCTTGCGTTGGGGAGGTGGAATTGGGCCCGAATCTGACACCGCCGACAAGGGCACCTTGTTAGGCTCCATCAGGGAGGTGAGGGCCAACCACAGATGCCTGCACCTGCACCACAGATGTCGCCATCACCCGGCCCGCCGACAGGGAGTTGGCCTGCGTCAGTTTCAGAATGGTGGCAGCAGCCCTGGTGACCTCACTGATCTCCACCGGAGTCAAGGAGTTGCGGCCCTATGTCAATCCCGCCATCGCCGCCGCTAGCAGCCCAACATTGCTGCAGGCCGCCAGCAACTTCACAGAGAGCGAGTACTGCTTCTCTGTGAGGCTGGTAGAGACTGTCTTTGACAAACGGGACCGGGCGGCGCATATGTGCCCAGCGCACAGCCTCAAAGATGTCTCCCTCTACCGTGGGCGCCGACATGGGAATGCGCAGACGTCCGGCACCAGCAGAGATGGCGGCGAAGGACTCCTCCTTCACCGCCAGAGGGTCAGCGCATCGCTCCTCCTTGGGGTGCACCTCCTCCTCCCTATCCCCTGAGGATAAGGAGTTGGGCCAAATCCGCGCCCACTCACCCGAGCAGGGGAAAACAGACCCGGGGGCAATAGGAGCCGTGCTCTGCTGGGTCACCCCCCGCTCTGATTCCTTTGCAAAGGAGTCCTCCTTGGAGAGGAGAGAGAGGACATCAGTGAGAGGGACTGCCTCAACAAAACAAGCCAGCCAAGTAATCGGCTCTTGAAGAGGGAGGACGGCGCAGCTCGTACACACAGGCTTGTCCACAGCGCCGTCCCAAGCATGCTGTGGTCCCAAACACACACAGCAGAGCGCGTGCACGTGGACCGCAGCATCCAACTCGAGACACTTGTAGGGCAGTAGGGCAGTCAGCGGCCATGGCACCAGGTTAGAAGAAACCACTCCAGTGGTTGGAATAGGTGAAGCCATTCCAGGCTTTTCGAAAACCACCGCAGCTTGCGTAGCTAAACTTTCTCATGAAGAAAAAAGGGAGGCTGTGCGGGGTGTGTGCCTCTCTGATATAGCTGCCAGACAAGTGGCAGCGAGAGGCGAAATTTGCATTTTTAAATTTACAGTGCCTGCCGATTAGCAGAAGGGTTAAACTAATAGGAGCGAAACCCCTAGGGAAAAAGCTTCACGAAATAGAACTAGAAAACCTGGAGAATACCCTACAAAGACTGGAGGAGTTTGTCTTAAGGGTTCGTAAAGAAGTGTGAATTCTTTAAGCACGCAAGAGAGTACTTAGGCCACATGATCATCATCAGAAGTGACAGCCATTGTGGGGGCTCCTGCTCCTGAAAATGTCAGCCAGCTGCGTTCTTTTCTTGGACTACTAAATTATTACGGCAAGTTCATCCCACAGCTAGCGACGTTGCTGAAACCTTTCCATGAGCTACTGCAATATAACAAAACTCGGTCCTGGACAACCTACTGTGATGCCGCTTTCAAGAAAGCCAAAGTGGAGCTTCTTGACAAGAAGGTGCTAACTTACTTTGACCCGTCTTTACCAATTCAATTTGCATGCGACGCATCCCCATATGGTGTCTGGGCTCTTGTGTCACACATCACTCCTACAGGAGAAGAGAAGCCGATTGCCTTTGCGTCCAGGACTCTGAGTACAGTGGAAGTGAACTATCCACAAATTCAGAAAGAAGCGTTCATCTTTGGAATTAAAAAGTTTCACCGTATGACGGAGTTAGTGCATAGCCATTTTTGGTGGCTGGGACTAGACCATGACATCGAAGTCAAAGAAATATCCTGCGAATCATGTCAAACCATCCGAAACAAGGCAAGGCTGCATCTCTGAGAATGACCAGCAAGTCCATGGCAGCGTGTGCATCAGGATTTTGCAGGACCAGTAGAAAGGGCAATGATATCAATTGCCACCGACGCTCTTTCGAAATGGCCTGAGGTCTCAGTCATGTCCACCATTACATCAGAGAAGACCATTGAGATTTTGTGAGAAATGTTTGCACGTCTTGGACTGCCGGAATATATAGTTACAGACAATGGGCTAATGTTTGTGTCTCAGGAAATTGAACTTTTTCAGCAAAACAATGGAATCCAACACATCCTTTCTAGTCCATATCATCCATCCATGTTTAGACTCACGTAGAGAATGGTTCAGACAATCAAACATGCACACAAAGCATCTAAAAGTGAAGCACCACTAAAGCTGCGCCTTGACACGTTCCTGCTTAAGTATCGAAATACTCCGCATGCGAAAACTGGAACACCTCCCCTGCTTACCTGCTCATAAAAAGTCAGCTTGGACCTTTTCAGGCCCACACCGACCAAAACACTGGTTCAAAACAAGCAGCAACATCAAGTCAACCAGAGAGCTAAATGGACTAAAGACAGACAGTTCACACACTGAGATTCAGTCCTTGCACGCAACTTCACTACCAACGAAAAGTGGATATCAGCCACCATTGTTCAACAGACTGGACCTGTCTCCTAAATAGTATGCACTGGAGACAACAAGACCTGGCAAAGGCATGTTGACCAGCTGCTCCCTCGAGAACACACCGCTATGATCCCTGGTGCTGAGCTGCCGGAGTTTACCTTCGCAAGTGAGCTAACAAACCACAGGAACGAGCCAGCATCTGTGCTAGACTCACTGTCGCCAACACCAACAAGTGCTTCTGAAACTCAGGTTGAGCCTATGCTTGCATCTGTGCATGATCCTGTGCTAAAGTGCAATCCACAGAGAGAAAGGAAGCATCCTGAACTTTATATAGAGAATGCTAACCCCAAGCAAGGGACAGAATAACTCCCTCAGGGTTTAGCAGGATGTGAACGTAGTCTACCCTCTCTCCCAAGTAAAAAGTATGTTAAATTGTTATACACTGTGGCCATTATCATTTAAGGGGGAGGAAATATGTTATGTCATGGAGCTAATTATTTGTGTCCTATGCTGTAGTTATAGCGCTAGGGATTGTGGTAATGCAAGTTGTATCAAAATTAGAGAGGAACTACCTGACCTCGTGTATGGTACAGATTTCCAGTAAAGCATTAGTTATATCTATTCTACGTTTCTGCCTCCGTTCCTATTATAGAGCAAGTCTAGTGAACCTTTTCATGCATAAGTTTCAAAAATCACTTAACGGCCCCCCAGAGTTTTTCTGCACGTGATTTCAGTACTCACTCAAAGTTCCAGAATTTGATTACGACTTCACAAAACATTTCATCCACAGCTGTCCAAAAACAACACGCTGCTTATTAGTTATGTATCTATTTTCTGATTGCGACTGGTAAAATTGTTTTAGCAAACTACTACCGACAGAATTACTGTTAAAAGGTATACTGAAAAATTATTGACCAACTGTAAAAAAAAAATGCTGTCCTTTTCCTAAAGATCGCGGCACAAAAGGTACTGGCACGCTTCACTTCTATCAAAATAAAACATATGCTAACTATCAAACACAGGTTGTGCGTTAATAATTTATTTACATTATTATTCAGAAGCTCTGAAAAGTTTATGACGAATTATGAATTTTGATTATTGCATATTTAGTAATGGAGGAATACGATCAGTGGAAAAATAGGTTTTTGTGTAGCATAAGTTTGCTTAGCGCATGCGTAGTCTTAACATTCTCTATACTCCCCTTGTCCCTTTTACTTAACCCCTAAAATTAAGCAGTTTAATTGAAATTTAAACCATACATCTATTTTGCATGAAGAAACAACTTGTCATTCATCACAAACTTTGTGAATATATGAGTTTTTCCTCTTCACAGTGCAGAAAAACTGCATGTAATCAGTGGACACCACTCATTTTTATTACAACACACTGGTTTCCTTTACTAAAGTAAAGTTTCCTTGTTTCCTTTACTAAAGTAGAGGTTTATTATTATTATTGCTGAAGGTACTGCATAGGTAAAACAAAACATACAATTTAGCAAGAGATAGCACTTGTATAGCCTAAGAAAGTAGCGGAAATGTGCAGAAAGTAGTTTTGAACACATTTTATTGAGGGGAAACAACAGTCTTACAATATTTTGGCAACGTAGTGATATATTATTATTAGTGCTGGCAAACGATTAAAATAATTCATTGCAATACATCGCATAATCTGCTGTAGTTAATCACAATTAATCATAATTTCAGAATGTGTTCAAATTTTACCCTTAATAGACAGTTTTATGTTTAAACAGCAGTGCATTATGTTAAAGACATACTGTGTTTTACTGCAAACTATGAACAGTGCTTGATTTGGAATTAAATAAATGCAAGTTGTCACAGCCCTTAGTTTAGTTCAATATACATACAATGTCACTCCATAACTTACCAGAATACCTGGCTGCATCTAAATGTAGCCCATGTAAATCTAAATAGAACGTTGCTGCTCTATGATTCCACAGTTCTACCATCTCATATTGTTCTCTTGATTAATGCACCAAGGACAATTACTGCTACGTTAGGCTCCTGTATAAAACATATATCAGCCCCTCATATCTGGAGAGCTGCAGGGTGTACCCACTGAACTTAACCCAATGAATCACACGCCAAGGTATTGTCCTTTGATGGTTAGGCTGGAATGTGGTTAGAACATGGTGGCTAGAGATGTTATGTACAAACATTAAATCAGGGGATATCTGTAATTCATTCAGAGCACAGATGTTGTTTGTTAATTCCACTATCAGAATATGCTTTTGTCAAAATATTAAGGCTTAGCTTAGATTAACAAAATAATTAAATAATGACAACTGACCATGCTTCAAGCTAAGTGTTAGCAGGTGGATTCATGCAACACAGCACCTTGGGATCAGTTGAAGAGTTAGGGGTGAGTTAGGGTTCCTCACTCAAAACTTTCCTTTTCAACTTTTTTGGAATGGAAAGAAAAAGGTGCAGTGGTCTCTTAATTTTTTCCGGAGCTGTATTGGACGGCGCTTCAACCCTTTCCTCGCGTGAGATAAGGGAGGTCACCAACTACATGAAGGCTTTTCTTCACCTGACTCAAGACCAGACTGTCTGCGCTGGATGAGCCATGGCCTCTTCGGTGGTGGGCCACAGACACTTGTGGCTGTGCCTCTCCTCCTTGAGGGATTCTGACCAGACTCCGCTGTTGATCGCACCCCTCTCCCGGACCGGGGTCTTCGGGGACGCCATCCATGCCACCATCGAGTCGTTCAGGAAGATTGATGCTGATAAGAAGGAGCTATCACGTAATCTTCCTCTGGCCAGACGCTCCACCTCCGCTTCGCCTCAGGTCCACTCTTCCCATACTCCCTAACATCCCGGAGCAACAGCTAGATGACGTCACCACCGCAAATCCGCTGAATCGGCTTCTGCTACTCCCTCTGCTCCTCCTGTTCAGCGTGATCCTCCTCCGTCTGTAGCACGTCTTCTCTGTTCCTACTGCCAGGGTCAGTTTGCCTTTGGTTACTGCTACTGCGACAGTTAACTTTCTGTCGTCGTTTATTACGGTTCTTTTGGATATGAGCAGTAGCAATCGTGAGCCTTTCTCTCACAGTCGCTCTGTAGCCTGCAGGGATTACTCTAAGTTGGTTTGCTCTCGTTCCCTTCCTTTTTCGGTGAGGGCGAATGAATGTAACTCTCCCTCCACTGCGCGGTTTGTAGAGGCTTCTCAGGAGTTATAGATATAACTATTCCAGCCTTACATCCCGCTCATGCAGCTAGATTAAAGTGCCAGGCAGAGAGTTCACTAGTTAGCACGGTGCCGCTGCCGGCCTTGCAAGAATCTGGTTTCCATAGCAACGCGTCAGAGAGCTCTAGCTGGCGTCGCCATGACGACGTTTGCTTGTGAGCAGCTAAGCTACCTCACATGCAAATGCCGGGTGTCCCCCTGCCATGCAAATCTACGCAGTCTGACAGTGTGGGTGCTTCTCCTGTCATCATGAATCCCTTTCGATTCCCGCCCCACATGGACAGTGTCTCTCCCCTTTCAGTTGAGACAGGCGGCAGGGGCAGAAGAGATATACGAGGCATTTTCAGTGAACAGCACTCTCAGAGCACTATTGGTAATGGTGCGGCATCATTGTACTTTTTCGGATTGGCTCAATCGCACAATCAGAAAGGGTTATCTGATTCAATTTCACAAACCTCCCCCTCCCTTTTTGGGAGTAGTGGAGACTGTGATGTCATCGCTGGACAAGGCAAATGCCCTCCTGTTAGAAATAACGGAGCTTTTGAGCAAAGAAGCTATAGCCGTGGTCCCGGAGAAACTGAGGCAGAGCGGATTTTACTCTCTCTACTTCCTGGTTCCGAAGAAGACAGGCGGAGTGAGACCGATCTTGGATCTGCGCACTCTGAACGAGTGTGGCCAAGCGACCGTTTTGCATGCCAAGCAACCCTTTCAGGACAGGGCATACGAATACACAAGAGTGCCCTTCGGTTCCGCCCTAGCTCCACGCAGCTTTTCCAAATATTTGGAGACGGTGCTGGAGCCGTTGCCCAGGCACGGCATCAGGATCCTAGCGTATCTAGACGATCTGCTGATTCTGGCCCCATCAGCAGAGCTAGCGTGGGCTAACACCTTTCAGGTGGTGTCCCTTCTCATATGATTGGGACCCGTGAACTGGGCCAAGAGTGTGCCGAGACGAGCCCAGCAGGTCTCCTATCTGGGTGTGTGTCTGGACACGCTTGATGTGAGTCCGCATTTCGGATGCCAGAGCTCAGGCTCCTCTCTCAGCTCTCTATCTGTGTCACCCGCCTTGCGTGCGATCAGTTCATTCGATTATGTCCCTGTTGGGCATGATGGCAGCGGTGCATGCATTGGTCCCTCTGAGGTTACTGCACATGCGCAGTCTGCAGGCTTGGTTCTCTCGTTAGCGAGTGGACCCTGCGCATCACCAGAAATGGCTTCTGTTGCTACCGCCTCATCTGGAGAGGGATCTGAGTTATTGGAGAGACCCCAGAACACTCTCTTAGGGAGAGTGGGGAGAGTGACGTTGTTCGTGCAGGTTTTCACAGACGTGTCCCTGCTAGGATGGGGAGGCATGTGCCAAGGACAAGCAGTCGGGGCCTCAGAGCCCTTGCCACATCAATCTGCTACAGCTGGACACAGTTCTATTGGTGCTAACCCACTTCATAGACCTGGTAGGAGACCGAGATGTTCTGAATCATTCAGACAATCCGGCTACGGTCTCCTACATCAACCGTCAGGGGGGAGTCAGATCTCCTGCTCTCCACTTGTCGGCTGTGCATCTTTGGCACTGGGCCCACAGTCACCTTCGCTCTCTGTCAGCTGTGCACCTTCTGGGCCGGCTGAATGTGGGGGTGGGTCTGATGTCACGGGAAGGCCTCCGAGATGACGAGTGGCGCCTTTATCCAGAAATCATCTCCCTCATTTAGGAGAGATTTAGGGAGACCGTCGAGACAGAACGCACAGTGTCGCCTTTAGTTCTTTACGCATTCCCGCCGCGACAATGCATTGCTCATCTGCTGGCTCGGATCAAACTGGATCGGCATCATTTGATTCTGGTCGCACTGGATCGCCCTGCGGCAATCTGGTAGTCAGAAATGATTCAGCATCTCTACATGTATAGCAGCCATTCCATTCCAGCGTCTGTTAAATTCCAACACAGGCACACCTCATTCTACTTAATGAGGTACTGATTAGGTGATTACCTGAACCAAATCTAATTTAACGAGGAAAAGTATACGCTGCGTGCACAATTATTAGGCAAGTGAGTATTCTGATCGTATCATTATTTCTAAGCACATTTTCCAACTCCAAATCATGAATGCTCATTGGATTGAATCATTTTCAGGAAAAATGTATTGGTGTAATGAGGGAGGGTGTGGTAACAGTGAATAACGCCTAATATTAAGGTGTGCATAATTATTAGGCAGCTTCATGACCTCAAGTAAAATGGGCCAAAAAAAAAGATTTAACTGACACTGAAAAGTCAAAAATTGTAAAATGCTTTTCAGACAGATGCAACACTCTTGAATTAGCTAAACTATTGAGGTGTGACCACCGGACAATCAAAGGCTTTGTTTCAAATAGTCAACTGGAGTGCAAAAAACACATGGAGAAGAAAAGACACAAATTAACTGCAAAAGACTTGAGAAGAATTAAATGTGAAGCTACCAGGAACCCATTATCCTCCAGTGCCATCATATTCCAGAGCTGCAACCTACCTGGAGTGTCCAGAAGTACAAGGTGTCAAGTGCTCAGAGACATGGCCAAGGTCAAGAAGGCTGAAACACGACCACCACTGAATAAGATTTTAAATGTACTGTGTAGATTGGGCAAAGAAATACCTGAAGACAGATTTTTCAAAGGTTTTATGGACAGATGAAATGAGAGTGACTCTTGATGGACCAGATGAATGGGCCTGTGGCTAGATCACTAATGGACACACAGCACCACTTCAGTCAGGTGCCAGCCAGGTGGAGGAGGGATACCGGTATGGACTGCTATCATTAAGGATGAGGTAGTTGGACCTTTTCAGGTTGAAGATGGACTGAAACTCAACTCCCAAACCTACTTTCAGTTTCTGGAAGATATTTTCTTCAAACAGTGGTACAGGAAGAAGTCCTCAGCATTCAAGAAGGCCATGATCTTCATGCAGGACAATGCTCCATCACATGCATCCAAGTACTCCACTGCTTGGCTAGCCAGCAAGGGCCACAAAGATGCCCGAATAATGACCTGGTCCCCTTCCTCTCCTGACTTAAATCCTATTGAGAATTTGTGGGCCCTTCTCAAACGTAAGATTTACAGTCTGGGAAGACAATACACATCTTTGAACAGCATTTGGGAGGCTGTGGTTGCTGCTTCAGCGAAAGTTGATTGTGAACAGATCAAGAAACTGACAGAGTCCATGGATGGAAGGCTCATACCAGTTATTGAAAAAAAGGGTGGTTATATTGGTCACTGAATATTTTTGAAAGGACAAAAATTTAATTGTCATTATGTGTTACTTATTTGTTACACTTACTTAAAAAATTGAGAATAAATGTGAGTTGGGAGAAATTATTTTTTTAATTAATTGCCTAATAATTCTGCACACCAATTGTTGCCTAATAATTCTGCACTCTTATGTATTCCCGAGAAAGATCAAAATTCACTTTTCCTTTGTTAAACATTCAGGTTTGAGGTTCAGTGATATTTTGGATTGACTGAGAGCATTGGGTTTGTTCAACAATAAAATAAATCTTGAGGAATACGATTTGCCTAATAATTGTGCAGGCAGTGTAAAATGTGTCTGAGGCGCTTCTTCTCCCCCCTCGTTGTGGTACAGTACCGATGTCATCTTTTTGACCAATAATATTTGATGGCTCGTCTGTTTCAACCAATTATAGTTCATAGGGCATTCTGGAGCAAGACCCAAATATGGTATCGTATGAGGCAAAGAAAATGTGATAATTTTCGTTTTCGTGGAAAGAACAGGTTGCATGGGTCAAAAACGATAAGGTAATTCATGTTGTGCGTTCCCGATGAAAGCCGATAAGGCAGGGTCGTTCATTAAGGGAACGAACCACTACCAAAAACCTGCTCTAAAGTCCCTGCAGCATGTCCCGTGTATTGCAGCCAAACGAGCTGTTGACAACCCTGCAGCTGCACCAGTGAACATCTGCCTGCTCCGAATGAATGAGGTGGTGTGTAGCCAAATTGAAAAACTAATCACGACCGCCTATCATGTTGTGAAGAGGGAGAAACCATTCATGTACTACGTCCATGACATTGTCTGTGAATACGGTTAGAGAAACCATACGGACATGGCTTGTCGACAGTAAGTGTCAAGCTAACTACGCCTGCCTAAGCGCTTGCTAGCAGTGACACACAAGAAGCCAGTAAACCAACTATTGCAAGTACTGTATTGCACCTTATTTATGTTACCATAAATGTAGTAACTTATATTAATTTTCATGCTTTTATGTCACATCAAATAAGTATCTTCATGAAAAGATAATGATATTTATAGGAGCTTATATTTTGATAACCATTTATTAAAAAGTAATGATGTGCGTTGAATTATATTTATGTAAACAGCAATTGCTTGTATCAGCTCTCATGTGTCATATCACATTCAAATCTGTGGTATAAATCAATATTCTGATGATATTATATTTACATACTATATACAGCTCCCGAAAAAATTAACAGACCACTGCAACTCTTTCTTTCCTTTCCAAAAAAGTTGAAAAGGAAGGTTTTGAGTGAGGAACAGAAGCGTTCAATTTGCAGTGGTCTCTTAATATTAACCATTCTGTTACTCACTCAAAACCTTCCTTTTCAACTTTTTAGAAGGTTGCATTGGACCCTGTATTAAGGTCAGTAGACTGTGATGGCCACTCCAGAGCCTTCAACTTTTTCTGCTGTAACCACTGGAGGGTCAACTCGGCCTTGTGCTTAGGGTTATTGTCCTGCTGGAAAGTCCAAGAGCATCCCATGCGCAGCTTTCATGCAGAAGAATGCAAATTGTCTGCCAATATTTTCCCATAACATACTGCATTCATCTTGCCATCAATTTTCACAAGATTCCCTGTGCCTTTTGGGTAGGGTTCGACCGATTAATCATTTGGCCAATTAATCGGCACCGTTAGGACGTTTTACAAACTATTGCTATCGGCAGAACATGGCTCCGATAGTGGCCGATGGCTGCGCAGCCTCTACTGGTTACTTGCGACTTACATCACCTTGTGATGAGCCGGAGGCTCCATAGATGAAGTCAAGGTAATGTCACTGTGTACTGTACCTGAGATCATTTATATTTAAATGAAAGTTAACTTTAAGACAACATTATTCATTTTTATGAAGCTGATAAGGTTATTGGTTATAGACATTATCAGTGGCGTCTTTAGGCCTGGGTCTCAAATTGACAAAAAATAATAATAATAAAGAAATAGCCCCTGATCTATTCATCTATAATTAATTATAAATATAATTGCGTATTATGACAATGTAGACGTGTAGGCCGCTAGTGTGTACATCGAAATTTTCGAAATGTACATTCAAAACCCTGTACTTTCTGTCCGGGGCGGGGCGGGGGGGTGGGCTGGGCTAAGCCCCGAATGTATCGTGACCCTAGCGACGCTTCTGGACATTATTAATGTATTATACAGAAGATTACTGCAGCTCTGCCGAAAGCATGCGCTCTGTTTTGCTAGCAAGCATGGTTGTTTGGCTAGCCGTAAGTGCAAGCCGAGCACAACAATGGCCATATCTGATCATTTTGGGGCCACTTTTGCTGAAAATGTGTGCGTGTGATTAACTCCTGACAGTAAACTAAACAATTCTTCCTTGAGACACGAGCGCTGGCACTCACTGCGCTGGAGAGGGTCTGCCATAAATGCGCAAAATACTTTAAATTATGTTTTTCAATGTAGACTAAATCAGAGATATTTTTCTCAGAAAGCGATTCTCCACTCCATAAAAAACCTTCAATGCATTATTCTGGCGATAGGGTTAGAAAACATGGGCTAAACCCGGGGTAAACGTTGGATCAGCTGATTGTACAGCAAGCTGAGAAGTGGCATTCAAGTAGTATCGGTTTTCAGTTTATTTCTCCCCACAAAAGTTATCTTTCGAATATATAACGTAACACTGTCAGCTCCTTGTTCACGATACAAAACAGGGAAGGAAAATAAACCAATCAACTTTTACTTTAATTACCAATAGCGTTCTCTCTTCCAAATACTCCAGCCATGTAACTATCCATTAATGAAATTAAATCGCACACTTTAGGGTCCTACTTACTCCGGGAATATGCACGAACATTAATGGTTTGTAAGAGTGGCATTACAATGTAAGGGGACGCACAACAGAAGTAATCCTACCTGGCCAGTGATAAATCATAGAACAGCATCGCCCATTGTAGAACATAATTATTTCCAACGATATAATCCACCAAATCACACTTCAGGATGTTCTGTTACTAACGTATAGGCTACAAGAGGAGCCGCCTTTCTGGAGAGAATGCAGTCATGCTGATTCCTCCATTATAATATCAGGCTTCTCAACTGGAATAACTGACTTTATGGGGGGAAACAGCTAAAAAATATATACATAGCTCAGAGTTTACGTTAGCTGGCAAATGCTGGCTTTTTGCGGGTATCATGTCGTTTAGTTGCCCGGCAGATGAAAATATCAACGACCAAAATGTTTGGTGGGAAATATGCCAAATAAATAGATTAATAGCATATTAAATTGCCGAATATTGTGTGACCTATATGATCTGTTGCCAAGAAAACAGTGAGCCTCTGCTTTTTCAGTAAGACAATACTGAGTGTTTGGTCACGTCACTAAGCGTGGTACGAGATTCAAAAGCTGCACACTCCGGCAGCAACTCCAGCGTACATGTTTACAATGCAATGGGACAACATATATTTATATCCATACATTTTAATGTGCATTATCTAATTGGGAAATATGGATGGAAATGACAAAATTCGACTTACAATATTACTCAAAATATTTTACACACGCTTGACTTTTTCTTTTGTCAATCAGAGCTGATACGACAAATAAGCGACTGAAAAGTGTTTTCGCATTTGAATGAGAATCAGTTTCGTGTCTGTAGCTCTAACGGTTCAACAGAAACAGCCTAATAGTTAATTAACTGTAATTACGCTAATTAGCATATGTAAAATCAATAAAGGTTTCATTATATGAACTGGGGATAGCCTAAACAAGTGAAACAACATCGGTTTCATGTCTGTAGCTCGAATGGTTCAATAGATAGAGCCTAATTGCTAATTAATGCTAATGCTAATTACGCAAAATTAGCATATGCAAAATCGATAAACGTTTCCAAATTTCCAAGTAGGAACAGCCGAAACTGGTGTAACAAAGTTGGAGCTACAGACACTCATTGTGTCTGTCATTCAAAGGTTTAGACTATTCCCAGTTCATATAACACGATTATTGATTTTACGTAGCGTAATATAACACGATTATTGATTTTACGTAGCGTAATTCCCGTTAATAAACTATTAGGCTATATTTTTTTCAACTGTTCCAGCTACAGACACAAAACCAACTTTGTTTCATCAGTTTAGGCTATCCCTTTTTCAAATTAGGAAAAGTTGTTTGATTTTATGTATGCTAATTTGTGTAATTAGCGTAAATTAACAACTGGTCTTTGAACCGTTTGAGCTACAAACAAACTGGGCTATGAAAGTTTAACAACTGGGCTTTGAAAGTTTTGAACCGTTCGAGCTTCAGACACAAACCAACGTTGCTTCACCTGTTTAGACTATCCCCAGTTCATATAATGAAAGCTTTATTCATTTTACGTACGCTAATTAGCGTGATTAGCATTAATTCTGAAAATCTTAGCGTTGGTTTGGACTTAATAGCTTAAACATTGTAGGAGGAGATGCGTCTAGACATGTTTACTAAGTTCTTATCGAAACATGTTAATTTATGCAATATTTGAATGTTAATAATTACAAAGTAAGCATAGTATCAGAAATCTGAATACAAGCAACTCAAGTTGGGCCAGATTGAACATCTTGGCGTTGGTTTGGACTTGATAGCTTAAAAAATGTAGGAGGAGATGCTTCTAGAATTTTTTACTTTTTTATCATTCAAGTCTATGGACACTTTTTTCCCATTGAAATACATTGGTGGCTCATGTATATAATGATATAGTTTAAAAAGTATAATAACAAAAAGATCTGCTCAAGCAACCCAAGTTCAAGCATTTCGGATGTTTTGGAGTTGGTTTCGTGTTTATAGCTTTTACTGTTTAGGCTGTAGAGCTGGAGGAATAATACTAATAATAAGAAGAAGTATGGGAGAAAGTTATAGTTGTGCTTTTGCCTTCAGCAAGCACACCTAATAATAATAAGAAGAAGAAGTATGTGAGAAACCTATAGTTGTGCCATGCCTTCAGCAAGCACACCTAATAAGAAGTAGTATGGGAGAAACCTATAGTTGTGCTTTGCCTTTGCTGAGCACACCTACCAATAATAATAATAAGAAGTATGGGAGAAACCTATAGTTGTGCTTTGCCTTCGGCAAGCACACCTAATAAGAAGTAGTATGGGAGAAACCTATAGTTGTGCTTTGCCTTCGGCAAGCACACCTAATAATAATAATAATAATAAGAAGTATGGGAAAGCTATAGCTGTGCTTTGCCTTCGGCAAGCACACCTAATAAGAAGAAGCATCGGAGAAACCTATAGTTGTGCTTTGCCTTAGGAAAGCACACCTAATAATAATAATAATAATGAACCGGAACAAACACAATAGGATTTCACCAGTGAATTGCTGAAACCCTAATAATGAACCGGAACAAACACAATAGGGTTTCACCAGTGAACTTGTGAAACCCTATTAATGAACCGGAACAAAGACAATAATGATCCGGAACAAACACAATAGGGTTTCACCAGTGATCTGCTGAAACTCTAAAAAGATAATTTAGAGTTTTTTCTAAACATAATGGCGGGTCATTTTTTAACCTTAAGACAATACAAGGGTTATGTATGTTTTTATAAATTACCGGTCAAAGGTTTTGACCCACCTACTCATTCAAGTGTATTTATTTTTATTGAAATGTATTCCAGATGACTACCTCATGAAAGTAGTTGAGAGAATGCCAAAAGTGTACAAAACTGTCATCAAGGCAAAAGCTAGCTACTTTGAAGAATCTGAAATATAAATATAATTTGTTTCACACTTTATTGGTTACTACATGATTCCATATGTGTTATTTTATAGTTTTGAGGTCCTCGCTATTATTCTACAGTGGAAAATAGTAAAATTAAAGAAATGCCTTTGAATGTGTAGATGTGTCCAAACAATTGACTGGTACAATTTGGATGTTCCCTAGCCATAGCATTTTGGTCCGGAGTGGTCACTGGAGGTCAACGACGGGAGGAACTTGCATCAAATGACAGAACATTGTTAAGTGGTATCACTAAGTATTCAAAGGGGGAAACATGGTGTTTGCTATTAGCTTGTGCAACATGTTATATTGTGCAGAAGGTATCTCCTCCTACAGTTCCTTATACAGGGCTGGGAATGTGGCCAGTGAATGAGGAATGAGGGCTGGTTAGCCAAAGATGGGTAAGATCCCACATTTGACACCGGGATAATCTAACAAAGGATGGCTGGACGGCTGCCCTTTCCAAATGACCAGGTCAGATGTCTGTAAAGCCCTAAAAAGGATTAACACCCGCAAGGCTCCTGGACCAGATAACATCTCAGGCCGTGTTCTCAAGGTCTGTGCTGACAAACTGGCTGATGTCTTTACTGATATCTTCAACCTATCGCTACGTCAGTCAGTGGTTCCCACCTGCTTCAAAAAGTCCATCATTGTTCCTGTGCCAAAAAAGCAAAAAGTCCTCTGCATGAATGACTACCGCCCTGTAGCACTCACACCAATCATCATGAAGTGCTTTGAGGGGCTAGTTAAAACACACATCACAGACTCCATGCCTGCAACACTTGACCCGCTACAGTTTGCTTACAGACAGAACAGATCCACAGAGAACGCCATTGCTCTGACCCTCCATTCTGCACTCTCTCATCTGGACAAAAGGAACACATATGTGAGAATACTGTTCATTGACTATAGCTCAGCCTTCAACACCATTGTGCCACACAAGCTGGCGGTTAAGCTCAGGGATCTGGGTCTCGATCCCACTATGTGCAGATGGATCCTGGACTTCCTGACGGGCAGACCCCAGGTGGTGCGGATGGGCAACGCCACCTCCTCCTCACTGACTCTCAGTACTGGTTCCCCCCAGGGCTATGTGTTGAGCCTGCTCCTCTACTCTCTCTTCACCCACGACTGCCTGGCAACTCAGGTCTCCAACACCATCGTTAAGTTTGCTGACGACACCACCATCATAGGCCTGATCTCTGACAACGACGAGTCAGCCTAAAGAGACGAAGTAAGGTCACTGACTTCGTGGTGTCAGGATAACAACCTCCAGCTCAATATCAGCAAAACGAAGGAGATGATTGTTGATCATAGGAAGCAGCGGCGGGGAGACCACGCCCCCATACACATCAATGGGTCTGCAGTAGAGAGAGTTCACAACATCAGGTTCCTCGGGGTCAACATCTGTGATGACTTGACCTGGTCTCATCACTCTAACGTCGTGGTGAAGGAGGCTAAGAAACAGCTCTTCTTCCTACACCGATTAAGGAGATTTGGCATGGATTCCAGGATACTCACAAATTTCTACAGATGTACTATCGAAAGTATCCTGACCGGCTGTGTCACCGCCTGGTATGGCAGCTGCACCGCCCTCGACCGCAAAGCACTTCAGAGGGTGATTAAAACAGCAGAGAGCATCACAAGGTTTCTTCAAGCAGTGGTACAGGAAGACGTCCTCAGCATTCAAGAAGGCCATGTTCTTTATGCAGGACAATGCTCCATCACATGCATCCAAGTACTCCACTGCTTGGCTAGAAAGCAAGGGCCTCAAAGATGCCCGAATAATGACCTGGCCCCCTTCCTTACCTGACTTAAATCCTATTGAGAACTTGTGGACCCTTCTCAAACGTGAGATTTACAGTCAGGGAAGACAAAACACCAATTTGAACAGCATTTGGGAGGCTGTGGTTGCTGCTTCAGCAAAAGTTGATTGTGAACAGATCAAGAAACTGACAGACTGCTTGGATGGAAGGCTCATGGCAGTTATTGAAAAGAAGGGTGGCTATATTGGTCACTGAATATTTTTGAAAGGCCAGAAATGTCATTTAATTTTCATTTTGTGTTACTTATTTGTTGCACTTTCTCTAAAAATTGAGATAAACAAGTGAGTTGGAGGAATTATTTTTATAATTTAGTTGCTTAATAATTCTGCACACTAATTATTGCCTAATGTGTGCACACTTCTGTATTCCCCTGAGAAATATCAAAACTCATTTTTCGTTTGTTAAACATTCAAATTTGAGGTTCAATTATATTTTGGATTGACTGAGAGCATTGTGTTTGTTCAACAATAAAATAAATCTGGAGGAATACGATTTGCCTAATAATTGTGCACGCAGTGTATGTGGAATCACCAAGTGTTTTTATAAAGCATTTGATACAGTAGAACACACATTTATATAAGGTTTTAGATTTGTTTGGGTTCAGGGAACATTTTATATCAGTTGTAGAAATGCTATACAAGAACATCAATAGTTCTATAATGATTTAGCCCAATACCTCTCAAAGATTTCCTGTTAATACGTCAGTACGCAAAGGCTGTCCAATTGCTCCCTTTTTATTTCTCATTGTGGCAGAATTACTTTTGTTAAATGTGTTGAACAGTCCCAATATTTATGGTCTTTCTACATTTCAGAGAGAAATTCGAATTACTCAACTGGCAGATGATACTGTCAGTCATATTTTCAAAATCAATGCCAAAATTTCACAATTTCTGCCAGGGTATGCAAACTTATGAGCACAACTGTACAAAACTTCTTCCGACACAAAACCATCATATGGAACAATGAAAACAATACTGTTGGAAAGAGATCTATATTCAAGCAAAATTGGATTGATAAAGGTATAATGTATGTACCAGGTTATTGTAAGGTTTTTATTTTTCATTTTTCCCCCTCAAAGATTTCAGTTTGTTTTTCAATTGAATTGTTCACATTATAGGTCACATTAAAAGTGGAAAAAGTTCTGACATGATTTATCTTTGTCTCATTCTTTTACATCACAAAAACCTGGCATTTTAACAGGGGTGTGTAGATTTTTATATCCACTGTAAGTGATCTCTTTGAGACAAATGGTTCATTGTTTAGTTATGCACGATTCTTGCTTGTTAAATCCTTTCCTGTAACTAGCAGAGAATTTAACTATGTGATGAGAGCGATTCCTAGTGGTCTTTTCCATCTAATGAAAAGTCATCTTCACTTTCAAGAAGCAATGAGAAAGGAACTCATCTTGATGATAAATGGTATAGACTTTATGAGTCATAATTGCAAAAATAAACGCATACGTAGAAGAGCATTTTAAAATTTTACATAATATATATCCAACAAACCGGTACATCTCCAAATTCCATGATATTAACAATAAATGTACTTTCTGCAATAGTGTAACCGAATCGTTACCTCATTTATTTTTCAATTGTTTACATTGTTACTTTTTGGTCTAGACTGGAAAATGTTATATTGTGTAAAACTAATCGTAATGTTATAATTAAATGTAAAAATGTCATTACATTTTTGAACATGTTGAGCAGGACATTGAGTTCATTGTAAACCTGTTGATTCTATATGGCAAATTTCATATACATAAAAGCAGGATAGCAATTGTGAACCCCAGTTTTTGTGTGAATTTTGAGGTTTTGTTAAATCTCTCAAACTTGTACGCACTACAAAAAATAATAAACCTGTCAAGCTTTTTTGTAATATTTTCAGAGAGGAATAATCTGTTGTTGAAATTTTTCATTGTTATTTTTTCCTTTGTAATACCATCTTCATCTTCATCTTCATCCGCTTATCCGGTATCGGGTCGCGGGGGCAGCAGCTCCAGCAGGGGACCCCAAACTTCCCTTTCCCGAGCGACATTTGCCAGCTCTGACTGGGGGATCCCGAGGCGTTCCCAGGCCAGTGTCGAAATATAATCTCTCCACCTAGTCCTGGGCCTACCCCAAGGTCTCCTCCCAGCTGGACGTGCCTGGAACACCTCCCTAGGGAGACGGCCTGGGGGCATCCTTACCAGATGCCCGAACCACCTCAACTGGCCCCTTTCGATGCAAAGGAGCAGCGGCTCTACTCCGAGTTCCTCACGGATGACTGAGCTTCTCACCCT
>JACXGI010004923.1:0-50362 GCA_016801175.1 Esox masquinongy
TAACACAACAAAGACAAAGGGAGCAGAGGGAACATATATACTGGGGGAGATGACTGGATGATGATCAGGTGTGCTAAACGAGACAACAGGTGTGATGAGTTGATGAAATGGGCGGTGGTGTCAGAAGGCCGGTGACGTGGAGCGCCGAAGCCTGCCTCCTGCAGGGGGAGCACTGGAGGCAGATGGCGCAGGTGTGACATTGAAAGTGTTTTTGGAATGGCAGAACTGTTCCACATGGTTCTGCGGTCTGATTTCAATGAAAAATGGTGTCAAAAACGTGTTGGACAAAAGGCAAATTATTTCATTTTTCTGTGCACATTCATTGTGATGCCTTTTCTTACACAAATGTGCATTGTGTTTGCACAGAACATTTATATTGGGAGTATCACTCCGTATGGTTGTGTTATGGTCAGAATTCAATTATATATAGAAAAAATCTGATTTCGCTTATGAAATTATTTACTTTATTGTATATTTTTCCCTAAAACACTACCTTATAAGAACATTAACATGCATGCTTATATTAGCTGAGGTTCTTTAGAATCATTTGATACCAAATACATGATGATCCATTTACATTACATATTGTTTATAAGCCCAAATATAAAAGTAGTGAAACCCGAAAATTTAAAGCGTAGTCCCCAGGGGGTTAAATTAATGGAAGAATGGATAGAAAATAACACGGAAATACTACATGAGAACCTGCTTAAAAATGTAACTTGTCAGGTCCTGGCAGGGGCCTCTAAGCATCTCTATGCGCCTGGGGGCCACAATCAGGGCCTGACCACAGACGTGCCTCTAGGCATCTCTGCGCTGCTGTTTTGATTGTCCCCAATTAAAGGCCTCTAACTGGGGACCCTATTTAAGTTGCCCTTTTGGCTCTTTTTGTTGTGGATCATTGTTTGTGTTTGCTTTATGCGTGCTCCAACAGTTTCGGTTGGTGTCACGCCTTTTGTTTCTTTTGCGGTTTAAAGAAAGATATTAAAAGGATGTACTTCAGCTCTATGCCTCGTGTCCTGCCTACCCACTACCGTGACATAACTGTCATTAGGTACATGTAAATGTACATACATCACTGATTCTGTTGATATGATTATTTTGCAATTGTGATTTGTGTGTATGTTTATGTTTGTTATTACTACTATTGTCTGAAGTACTGTCATTTTTTTGATATTGTCTAAAATACACCCTCCTGCCCAAGAGCGGATCTACATTCTAAGAAACCCTGGGGCACGAGTCATTGTTTTATCCAAAGCGACTTACAAGTGAGGCTGAGAACAATCATAACATACAATTACTACAACTACAACACCTACAAAACAGCTCTAAACACCAATAATAATATCAATATCAATATATAGTATTGATTATTATTATTGGCTCACATTCTTGAAAATGCAGTATCTAATATAAATATACCGTATATAATATTTAATATTAAATACATAGTATAAAATAGATCAAATATCTAACACACGCTTGCAGTTAGAGGCCCTGGTATTGGTTTTGGCGGGACCAAGGGGCCCCTGTAAAGGTTCTGGCGGGACCCTGGTATGGGTTGTGGAGGAGTCCTGGTAAGAGTTGAGGTGGAGCCGGGTGGCCCTGGTCTTCTATGCGTTGAGGTGGAGTTAAGGGGCCCTGGTATGGGTTGTGGAGCCAGGGGCCTTGGTATGGGTTGAGATGGAGCCGAGGGGCCCTGGTATACATTGTGGAACTTCCTGAGTATGGGTTGATGTGGAAACTTGGTAAGTCAGGGGGCACTTGATGGGCTGCAGGTCCACATATTCAAGCGCTATGGGTCATACTACATTTTGAATTCACAGTAGATTGTCCCAGGGGCCTCAGACCACTGGCAGAGACCCCTGGGACCAAGCCCCATTTGCCCGCTCCATAATCTGTCCCTGCTCCTGCCACCCCCTCCGCTGTGATCTTGGTCAACAAGTCTCTCTTGAAAAAGAGATTTATCTCAATGAGACAACCTGTATAAATAAATGTAAAATAAAAAAATACAATTATTCCGTAAGAGAATTTTAGATTCACTTCAAAGAAGGTGTTTGTTCATGCTTACGTTTTTATAACTGTGTAAATCTCGTCTGGACAAAGGTTTAGTATTAGGAAATACAAAAAAGGAGGGAAAATGTAACAGACGTAACAAAATGCTCATGTTTATCTCAGAATGAAACTGAACTCTCCAACTACTATCCAAGTTAGAAAAGAAACAGGTCTGTGCTAGTGTCCTGTGTGCTAGCAGGTAAGATGGTTTTAAACATACTTTTCTAATACAGAAAACTTCATGCTTCATTTAGTCTCTCAGTTAATCAGCAAATAATCAAAGTGGGACAGACAATTTGCTGCAATTCTACAAATAAAGTACTGGTGAAGGTATAGGCGAAGATATTGATAACATGATAACATTTATTTCAGAAAATGTACATGAAGTCCATTTTATTGAGTGAGCACTGGAATTGACAAACCACTGGGTTGAGTCAACAAACAACTAACACAGTTGACCACAGATGATTAAAACAAATACTTGTACTCCAAGAAATTAAAATACTTGCATAGTATAACATTTTTTATTTATTTAAGAATTTACTACCCTTTACTGTACTGTATGCAAAATAGAAAATTTTTCTTTTTGTAATCATACAACCGAAATAAAAACAGTTTTTAACAACATGTGACAGAACGTAAGAGATGTAACTAAATAACTAATCTTCTGCTTCATCAGAAACATTCAGAGGCCTTAGACTGTTAGTCGGAGTGATACATCTGGTATTCTCAATAAAAATTATTGCACATGACATTGTAAATTAATCAGGCTCTTGTAATTCAGACTTACTACTTGATTTTGTCTGTTGGTCCTAAATCGCTTCACTTGATTGACATGCTAGAAGTCAGTCAGCAAACTGTAGTGTGCTCAGCCACCATAGTCCGAGTCCAACACTGAGGAAATGCTGCTGATGTCTCGAGAGATACTTAAACGGAGTGGAGACACTTTCTCAATTAGCTTTACAAACACGTCAGTCGTGAGCAGAAATATGTATCTATTTTGCATTGTTTTGGTTGAAATGGGGCATTTAGCCCGCAGGGTTGAAGGAATTCTACGTTGACATCATGGATGTCAAGTTAAATGGTTCTAGCTAACCACAAATGCTTATCATTTCTCTTTGCCAACTAGTCTCCAGTTATAGTCTTCCCAGAAAGGGCCGTTGGGATCCTTTATGGGCTCCTTTTTCATTTCTGCCACCAACTGTGTAATTTATTCTCTCCGTTGGTTCAGTGAGCTGATTGGTATCCCTTAGCATGTCAGTGTAAAGCAAACCTATCTGGATGGAAACAATGACAGATGAGTGGCTCATTCTAAAAACACAACAGCTCTTCGTGGCTGAAAGCATTCCCCAGATGTATCCTCCTCATGCCTGGAACAGGTTTCAGGGTTTTGGAGAGGGGTTCCTCATAGCAAATGTTTCAGTGTTTTTTCCTCAATGATAAAGTGTTGTCTGCAGTCTGTTTTACTGTCTCTGCTGCTCCAAACGTCCATGGGATATGGGATATGGGGAAAAAGTTCAAAGAAGTCCTGTGTGAGTGGCACGTCACAGTGCAGTGAGAAGTAAAGACCATCTGACCAAGCCAGGATAGTATTTCTGAGGAGGCATGAATGAATTCATTGGGACAATTTTATATGAAGCAAATACATAGAAATGCTTTAGATCACTAATAAAACAAGGTGGATTGGTCCAGTAGTACAAATATATAAAAACACATCTGAAATGTAGCAGTCCAGAAAGCGTTAGAAATTGACCCCCTATGTTGTTCACTTGTTGTTTTGTCAACCTTTAAAACAAGAAAAAAATGCAACCCATTACCACATACAAGTGTCACTGAATTGCAGCTTTTTTCCCATTCTGACCAAAACGCAGTGTAGAAAGCAAGGAGGTGAAACAATCTTATATACGAAAGTACACCAGAAAATCTCACATCCATCAGGCAAAGGTGGTCACTGTCCCCTTTACTCACGAAATGGTATAAAGCTATGAACTATATGTTTACATATAGCAATTTAATCCATAAGATAAGGTAATGACATTAAGAATTGATTACAGCGGTGTCTATTCAGCCAGGGGTTTGAATCCTGGTTGCTACATATCAACAGAGAGGGTGAAACTAACAGCGCCAGCACTGTCCGGGGTGGATGTGACGGATGTCAGATGGGTTTCCTTTGTCTCATCTTGTTCTAGCGACTTCTCGTGCTAAGACGGGTTTGGCACATCCAAGCTCAATCATCGCGGACCAGGGAAATGCACTCCTCTCCCAGCAGGTGTGTCAGCAAATACTTCAAAGCTATGAAAAGTTGTCATTTTTATTCATTGGCTTGATCTTAGATTCAAAATATTTACAGAATATAGCCTTTAATTTAGGTGAAACCTTTCGTAAGGTTTAACGCAACATCACGGAAGACGCTGAAACATATTAATACCACTGCCTGGCTACTGTTCCAGAATATGTCAGGAAGATCGTTTGTCTGTCTGGACTCCCCGTGTAGGTGTGATTTGCACCAAATAAAACTTGATTACATTTGCTCTTTTATATTGTATGTGTATTCATGAATATACAGTTAGGTCTGGAAATACTTGGACACTGACACAATTTTCATAATTTTGGCTCTGTACGCCACCACAATGGATTTGAAATGAAACAACCAAGATGCAATTGAAGGGCAGACTTTCAGCTTTAATTCAAGGGGATGAACAAAAATATCGTAGGAAACGTTTAGGAATTGCCATTTACCATTCTCATACACAGTCCCCTTATTTCTGGGGCTCAAATGTAATTGGACAAATTAACACAATCATAAACAAAATGTTAAGTTTTCTATACTTTGTCGAGAATCCTTTGCAGGCAATGACTGCTTGTAGGCAAAGACTGGAATGCATGGACATCACCAAACATTGAATTTCCTCATTTGTGATGCTTTGCCAGGCCTTTACTGCAGCTGACTTCAGTTGTTGTTTGTTCGTGGGTCTTTCCGCCTTAAGTTTGGTCTTCAGCAAGTGAAATGCTTGCTCGATCAGGTTGAGATCAGGTGATTGACTCGGCTATTGCAGAATATTCCACTTCTTTGCCTTAAAAAACTACTGGGTTGCTTTCGCAGGATGTTTTGGGTCATTGTAAATCTGTAAAGTGAAGCGCCATCCAATCAACTTTGCTAAATTTGGCTGAATCTGAGCAGACAATATATCCCAATACACTTCAGAATTCATCCAGCTTCTTCTGTCCTCTGTCACATCATCAATAAACACTAGTGACCCAGTGCAATTGGAAGCCATGCATGCCCATGCCATCACACTGCCTCCACCGTGTTTTACAGCTGATGTGGTCATGAGCCGTTCCAAGCCTTCTCCATACTTTTTTCTTCCCATTATTTTGGTACAGGTTGATCTTAGTTTTATCTGTCCAAAGAATACAGTTCCAGAACTGGGCTGGCTTTTTTAGATGTTTTTTGACAATGTCTAATCTGTCCTGTCTATTCTTGAGGCTTATGAATGGTTTGCAACTTGTGGTGAACCCTCTGTATTTTCTCCTGTGAAGTATTCTCTTTATGGCAGATTTGGATAATGATATGCCTACCTCCTGGAGAGTGTTCTTCACTTGGCTGGATGTTGTGAATGGGTTTTTCTTTACCATGGAAAGGATCCTATGATCATCCACCACAGTTGTCTTCCATGGTTGTCCAGGCCTTTTTGTGTTGCAGAGCTCACCAGTGCTTTCTTTTTTTCTCAGAATGTACCAAAATGTTGATTTGGCCACTCCTCATGTTCCTGCTATCTCTCTAATGGATTTTTTTTTTTTGCAGCCTAAGGATGGCCTGTTTCACCTGCCTTGAGAGCTCCTTTGACCGCATGTTGTGGGTTCACAGCAACAGCTTCCAAATGTGAATGCCACACCTGGAATCAACTCCAGACCTTTTACCTGCTTAATTGATGAAGAAATAACGAAGGA
Organism: Esox masquinongy; assembly: GCA_016801175.1. Lineage (NCBI taxonomy): Eukaryota > Metazoa > Chordata > Actinopteri > Esociformes > Esocidae > Esox > Esox masquinongy. Next base: position 6,004 of record JACXGI010004923.1, read on the forward strand.
ATAGCCTACACCTGTCCATGAAACAGATTTTAAGTCAATTGTCCAATTTTGGTCCCTTGAAAAAGAGGGGACTACATATTAAAGAGCTGTAATTCTTAAACCCTTCCTTCAATTTGGATGTGAATACCCTCAAATTAAAGCTGAGAGACTGCGCTTTAAGCCCATGTTCATTATTTAACTGTACTGTAACTTGAATTTACAGCTCTGGAAAAAATTAAGAGACCACTCCTAATTTTTCTTAAATCTCTACATGTATGGCAGCCATTCTATTCCAGTGTCTGTTAAATTCCAACACAGGCACACCTCATTTTACTTAATGAGGTACTGATTAGGTGATTACCTGAACCAAATCTAATTTAACAAGGAAAAGTATAAAAACCACTGCTCTGGTCATCACTATCCTCTTGCAATAGGACAAGCTGGATAGCAAAACACTGCAAGTAGTACCTCAAAGGTAATTTGAATAAAACAATAACTATTCAGCATGACAAAAGAGTTGAAAAGAAAAGCTTTGAGTGATGAAAGAAGGGTTCAATTCTGGCTTTACTGGCAGAGGGATACAGTGAGCGTCAGGTTGTTTCCATCCTGAAAATTTCAAAGACGGCGGTTCATAAGAACAAGGTCAAGCAACAGACATTGGGGACAACAAAGCTACAGACTGGCAGAGGACGAAAATGACTGTCCACTGGCCGAGATGACCGTCAACTCATTCAAATGTCTCTCAACAACTGTAGGATGACATCAAGTGACCTACAAAAAGAATGGCAAACAGCAGCTGGGGTGACGTGCATGGCGAGGATGGTTCGAAACAATCGTGCAAAGCTAGAAAAAAGCCCTTCATCAATGAGAAGCAAAGAAGAGCCAGGCTGAAGTTGGCAAAAGACCATAAGATTGGGCAGATTTGTCTTTGTGAAGGAGACATGAATCAAGGCAAGTACAAGGTTATCCTGGAAGAACACCTGCTTCCTTCTGCTCTGACAATGTTCCCCAACTCTGAGAATTGGTTTTTCCAGCATGACAATGTTCCATGCCACACAGCCAGGTCAATCAAGGTTGGGATGGAGGACAACCAGATCAAGACCCCGTCATGGCCAGCCCAATCTCCAGACCTGAACCCCATTGAAAACCTCTGGAATTTGATCAAGAGGAAGATGGATGGTCACAAGCCATCAAACAAAGCTGAGCTACTTTAATTTTTGTGCCAGGAGTGTCACCCAACAGCAATGTGACAGACTGGTGGAGAGCATGCCAAGACGCATGAAAGCTGTGATTAAAAATCTGGGTTATTTCACCAAATATTGATTTCTGAACTCTTCCTAAGTTAAAACATTAGTATTTTGTTGTTGAAAAATGAATATGAATTTGTTTTCTTTGCATTATTTAAGGTCTGAAAACAATGCATCTTTTTTTTGTTATTTTGACCAGTTGTTATTTTCTACAAATAAATACTCTAAATGACAATATTTTTATTTGGAAGTAATTTTGTCAGTAGTTCATAGAATAAAACAAAACTGTTCATTTTATTCAAATACATACCCATGAATAGAAAAACCAGAGAAACTGATAATATTGCAGTGGTCTCTTAATTTTTTTCAGAGCTGTATTTTGGTAAACAGCCAAAATAACAAAACTTGTGTCAGTGTTCAATTATTTCCGGACCTAACTGTATACACTACCGTTCAAAAGTTTGGGGTCACTTAGAAATGTAATTGTTTTTGAAAGAAAAGCAATTTCTTTGTCCATTAAAACGACAATAAACTGAAGAACTTGTACAACCATGAGTACTATTCCCGTCACAGAACCGAGATAACTTGCTCAAACCAGAATAGAAAGAAGAGTGGAAGACCCCGGTGCACAACTGAGCAAGATGACAAATACATTAGAATGTCAAGTTTGAGAAACCGAAGGTCCTCAACTGATAGTTTCATTAAATAGTACCCGCAAACCACCAGTCTCAACCACAACAGTGAAGGGGCGACTCTGGGATGCTGGCCTTCTAGCCAGAGCTGCAAAGAAAAAGACATATCTTAGACTGACTAATAAAAAGAAAAGATTAAGATGGGCGAAAGAACACGGACACAGGACACTGGACATAGGATGATTGGTACAAAGTGGACATACGAAGTTTGAGGTGTTCGGATCACAAAGAAGAACATTTGTAAGATGCAGACCAAATGAAAAGATGCTAGAGGAGTGCTTGATGCCATCTGTTAAGCATGGTGGACGCAATGAGATGGTCTGGGGATGCTTTGGTGGTTGTAAAGTGGGAGATTTGTGCAGGGTAAAAGGGATTTTGAAGAAGGAAGGCTATACCATACTCTGTGGACGGCCATACCCTGTGGACGACGCTTGATTGGAGCCAATTTCCTCTCCTACAACTGGACAATGACCTAAAGCACAGCTCCACACTTTACAAGAACTATTCAGGGAAGAAGCAGTCAGCTGGTATTCTGTCTATAATGGAGCAGCCAGCACAGTCACTGGATCTCAACCCTATTGAGCTGTTGTGAGAGCAGCTTTACCGTATGGTGCATAAGAAGTGCCCATCAAGCCAATACAACTTGTGGGAAGTGCTTCTGGAAGCATGGGGTGAAATCTCTTCAAATTACCTGAACAAATTGACAACTAGAATGCCAAAGGTCTGCAAGGCCTGTTGTTAATGCTTCCTCAAAAATTTTCAATTAAACTTTATGAAAAGTTTCTGATTCTATTTACTTTACTGCTAAATGTTTATGACAACCAGCTTTTTGTTAATGAAACATACTTCATTTGTTAGGAATACCTTTTTCAGGGTGGAGAAGGAATTTTTGCACATCGATTTAGATACACCATATTTTAATACTTGTTGTAACGCCAACAACACAGTCAGCATTGCTGACAATGGCCTGCTGTATCTTTGAATTACACTGAGAGGGATCAATTTGTTGTTTCTGGCTGTGGATTTCACTTTGCAAAAATGTGTGCCACAATAAACTCTGCTTACACTGCCTCAGTTTAGGGTAGATTCAACAATAGCTTGACCTCATTCACATCCAAAAAGTTTGGGTTCACATCATGACATTTCCTCTCTATTCTTGCTTATCAAAATGTTGCTAAATAGCAACCACCAAATAATGCTGAGACAAACACAGCTCAGGTATGTGCCCTCTATTAATTTAAATGGGTTGACAGCTTGAGATGTGCTGATTATTTAAAAACTTCCCATATTCTTGAATAATACTATAATAATAATAATAATAATATAATGTGTCCTCATTTGGACTATGAAAAGACCTTTAGCTGTAGCAGATTATGAAAACAAACAAAGGAAAACAAAGTTTTCCTCTCTAAGAGAGAAAAAGAAAATAACATTTGACCATGCTTGCCCTTTTTTTTCACTTTAGCCTCTCATTTTAGTCAAGTTTTTGGCATTCTTGTTTTAAAGTGGTGCTTTCAAGCCAAAACAGGAAGGACATACATGTTGTGTATGCACTAATATGCACCTCATGTCATCAAAACCACTTGGTTTCAAACTTGGAATTTCATGGCTATTTGCACTATGAGTGATTCTTATAATTCTAATATCCAAGCCGACAGAGGGAAAAAAACTGTCATTCTGTTCGTGCACAAGATAGTTAATCCTAATTGCTCCGAGGTCGTTGCTGTAAATAAAAATGTGTTCTTAGCATACATACCTGGTAAAGCCACATTAAAAAAATTATTAATTTGCCTGCTTCACTGTTATTAGTCAAAATCTCATTCCAAGACTATTCCACCCAAATCAGCATTTGGGTGGAATAGCATCAACTGAGAGTCGTCAAATGACATGAAAATGTGGTTCTTAAAGACACTCACATGAGTGCCCACTTCATAGAAACCAGAAAAGCAAAATAAAAATGAATCCCACACAATTTAGGATATGGATTGAAATCAAAAGTGAAGCCAAAAATACTGACAGGCGGAACAAAAAGTTCAGGCTTCTCAAAGTTTTGTTGAAAATAAAGTGGTAGAAATGGTGTGTCTCTCTCAGGTCTTTTAATGCCAACATAATCACTGTGCTTGCAGCCAAACAGCACAGGTGAAATCTAGTGAGACTTATTTTGAGCCTTTTATTTTAGGATATTAAAAATACAGTCTAAAAGGGATTTAAAGGGATGCAATGCCCTTATAATTGCTTAGACTTCTGTTACAGTTTGGATCAGTGATATCCCAACAAATCATTACCTAAACAGCATAACAAAACTCTGTAATATAGAAGAACATAATCTACTGCTTATCTATTGAACATCCTGAGAATCACAGGAGCCATGCTAGAAAATAATATGAAAGCCGTGTAAAGTATACAATTGCATCAATTGAGACTTATTATATATTAGAGGATTATTTTATTGTATTTTGTCATATACGGTGTAAAACTAATAGGGTGACCTACTGTATAACAATGCTTATTTATTTTATCCTACAGTAAATTGTCACAAGATGCAGAGCTGTTTTGAGAGTTACCTACTGTAGACATTATTTTCACTTTGAGGACAGAACATTTGGGGAGACTGACATATTCCTTGCAAATAAGATGTGAATAGCTAAAGCTTCTGGGGTAAACGTATAAATACCAGGAATTGAGAGGGACCACATCTGAACCTAGTCATCCTAGTTAAGCCTCTATATTCACATCTGATTTAGACCGAAGCCTAAAGGACAAATCCTCCTGTCAGAAACATCTATAATATACAGACTAGACATTCCAATTGCAAATACAATACAAAAGATTCTTCTTTCAACTTAGGTAAAGAGCTTGAATATATATATATATTTTTAAATGTCTTTTAACTTGGCAATTTGGTTTGGCCAAAACCATCGGAGTGATTCCAACCCTTCAAGTTGAATAACTTCCAGTCTCCAGATGCTGCCAGGTCAAGAACATTTGGTTTTAATCAAACAGTGCTATTGCATAGACCGTAATTGTTTCTGATATGGATTGTTTGTGTGCTTGTACTGTAGATGGGAGTTTTTGTTGTTGTTGTTAATGGTTTATTCAGAAACTTGAGTAGGGTGTTTCTTGAAAATATTAAACTATTCTGTCTGGAGCTTAATGCTTGTGCCTGTGGATCTCAGAAGCCTTCACCATCATTCATAGTACTAAATGGATTTCAACACAAAGGACTGATTTTACAGATACACATTAAGCTTAGTCCTGGACTCAAAAATGAAGATGAATAGAGATTCTCTATTTATTTTTTAAATCCTGGACTAGGCCTAATTTGTGTCTGCGAAACAGGCTCAGAGAGGTTTTCGTGGTGTGTTTGTGTTAATGGATGGGATTGGAAGGAAAAAGGAAACAACAATTTCATCATGCATGAAGTGATCATAGTAACAAATGTATAAAATTGGGTTTGCCTCTTATTTTGTGTTTGCCGCTTGAGGATATTATTCTTATGTTCTAAAAATCACAATCTCCGGAAATAAATCATTACAGGGTTTGAACCAAATGCAACCATTACCAAGGAATGTATAGTATAAGTAATTCAAATAGCTTCAAGAATGCAAAGAGAAGGTCTTTTCCTGCAAACAACTTGTTGAACAACAGCCCCCTCTTGATCGCTCTACCCCTTGGGATCCTAATATTCCATAAAGATACCTTACTCACATAACCATGCCCTATGACAAGAGGTTAATAGATATGGAAGTACTGTTATGTTTTTAGTCGTCTGCAACTCAAATAAGTTGGACTTATGGTTATTTTGTTCCATAACCACTCTTATCCTTCTCCTTTGCTCCTATCTCTTCTCCAGCAGTCTGAGCTCACCATTATTAATATTATTACTATTCCGTCTTAATTCATGTAGCCCAATTTCTCTTTCATTTACAGTATACACTTCAAGTAGAAGTTCAACAAGAGATTACACATATTTTGTTCAAAGGAGCGTAAGGATATTTTCTTTTGCCGGGAGTCTGTTTACACAGTCACTGTCTCCACTTTTATTTGGAGAAATCTTCCAGCTCTTTCCCTTCCACCTAGAAAAGTGCACGCAGGCCCCAGGACAATTACACTGCGAACTTTTATTGGGTATATTGAAATTCCAAGAACATTCCTGTAAGTCTAACATGAATCAAATGATTCTCACTGTAAACCCAAGACCTCCATAATAGAATACAGAACACAAATAGAAAGCTATGGGTACAAGGACTGATTATCAATGATATCAAACTTTATAGTTTTGAGGCTATATATTGGGGGAAACACTTTACATTAACGAATAAGATGGTATCCTTTCCAAAGCTAACCACAGACTATGGCTATGAAGTAGAGTTCCACATAGATCACAAAAATAGACCTTAACCCAATTACAACCCCATTTTCAAAAAAGTTGGGACACTGCGTAAAATGTAAATAAAACCAGAATGTAATGATGAGCAAATTATTTATCCTTATATTTCATTGAAAATAGTACAAAGAAAACACAACCTAACCTTTACCATAAAACTAACACTAACTAAACAGATGTTTATAGTATATTTATTTATAGAGCATCTACAGATTTAAAATATAAAATACAGCACTGGAAAATATCAAGAGACCACTCCTACTTTTTCTTAAATCTGCATCTCTACATGTATGGCAGCCATTCCAATCCAGTGTCTGTTAAATTCCAACACAGGCACACCTCATTTTACTTAATGAGGTACTGATTAGGTGATTACCTGAACCAAATCTAATTTAACGAGGAAAAGTATAAAAACCACTGCTCTGGTCATCACTATCCTCTTGCAATAGGACCAGCTGGATGGGAAAAACAGCGCAAGTAGTACCTCAAAGGTAATTTGAATAAAACAATAACTATTCAGCATGACAAAGGAGTTGAAAAGAAAAGCTTTGAGTGATGAAAGAAGGGTTCAATTCTGGCTTTACTGGCAGAGGGATACAGTGAGCGTCAGGTTGCTTCCATCCTGAAAATTTCAAAGACGGCAGTTCATAAGAACAAGGTCAAGCAACAGACATTGGAGACAACAAAGCTATAGACTGGCAGAGGGTGAAAGCGACCGTGCACTGACCGAGATGAACATCAACTCATTCGAATGTCACTCAACAACCGCAGGATGACATCAAGTGACCTACAAAAAGAATGGCAAACAGCAGCAGGCATGAAGTGCACGGCGAGGATGGTTCGAAACAGGCTCCTAGGGGCAGGGCTGAAATCGTGGATTGGACCGTAGAAGACTGGAGTAAGGTCATCTCTGACGAGTCAAATTTTCAGCTTTGCCCAACACCTGGTCATCTAATGGTTAGACGGAGACCTGGAGAGGCCTACAAGCCACAGTGTCTCACACCCACTGTGAAATTTGGTGGAGGATCGGTGATGATCTGGGGATGCTTCAGCAAGGCTGGAATCGAGCAGATTTGTCTTTGTGAAGGACGCATGAATCAAGCCAGGTACAAGGTTATCCTGGAAGAACACCTGCTTCCTTCTGCTCTGATAATGTTCCCCAATTCTGAGAATTGGTTTTTCCAGCAGGACAATACTCCATGCTACACAGCCAGGTCAATCAAGGTGTGGATTGACAGACTGGTCTCAGAAGGATGACGTAGACTATTTTACGTAAATTTTAGGCAGGGCATTTCGTAAGATATATTACGTGCAGTAAAATAACATTAGAGTCGGAATGGAGATAAAAAAAAGCAGTAACAGTGGTTTTGACCCAGGGACCTTCCACTTCCTAGACAGGTACAGTACCCACTACTCCACTGAGGACCTGTATCAGTCTTGGTGAGTGGTGTTGTCACAACATAAATACGTTTGAAGTGATTTTCTTTCTAATCCTAACCCAGACCATAACCCTAACCTTAACCCCAGTGCTGTGATACTTAACCTTAACCCTAACCTGAACCCCAGAGCTGTGAGACGTAACCCAAACCTTAACTTAACCTTTTTTGTTTCCTAACCGTAGCCCAAACCTTAACCCTAACCTTAACCCCGATGCTGTGAGATCTAACCTTAACCCTAACCCCAGTGCTGTGATGCCTAATGCTAACGTAACGTTAACGATAAAATGCTTTTATAACATATTCTAGCAACCTTACTGTTGCTGTTACTCATCCAAAATCCCCATGTTTAGTGTGGGGCAGTGGGTAAGGCAACTGCCTCCTCATCCTAATGTTGCCTGTTCGAAACACAGTTCAAACATTTTGTTAAAAAATCGTCTTTCATAGCGTTCGTACATATCATACGTTTGTCTGGCGTTCGTATGTTATTTTACGTTTTAATAGCGCTCGTAACATTTGATACGTTGTAATAGCGTTCGTAAGATATGTTACGTTTTAATAATTTCGTTATGTATCATACATTTTGGTGGCGCATTGTAATGTAACCTAACGTAACGTCACATATCATACGAAATCGGGTGCCATGGATTTTCGTAAAATAGTCTACGTAGGTTCCTGAGACCAGGTTGGGATGGAGGACAACCAGATCAAGACCCTGTCATGGCCAGCCCAATCTCCAGACCTGAACCCCATTGAAAACCTCTGGAATTTGATCATGAGGAAGATGGATGGTCACAAGCCATCAAACAAAGGCAAGCTACTTTAATTTTTGTGCCAGGAGTGGCATAAAGCTACCCAACAGCAATGTGACAGACTGGTGGAGAGCATGCCAAGACGCATGAAAGCTGTGATTGAAAATCTGGGTTATTCCACCAAATATTGACTTCTGAACTCTTCCTAAGTTAAAACATTAGTATTTTGTTGTTGAAAAATGAATATCAATTTGTTTTCTTTGCATTATTTGAGGTCTGAAAACAATGCATCTTTTTTTTGGTTATTTTGACCAGTTGTTATTTTCTACAAATAAATACTCTAAATGACAATATTTTTATTTGGAATTTGGGAGTAATGTTGTCAGTAGTTTATAGAATAAAACAAAACTGTTCATTTTAATTTTTTCCAGAGCTGTATATATAGGGTCATATTATTAGGAGTTTGTCTCAATCTCAAAAATAGGCCTTAAAGGATTTCAATTTACTGTGAAGCAATTGGAGCAATGCTGGATTAGTGAAATTGGCTAAAGGGGGGTTTAATTAGTCCCTACAGCCTATGTAATGATACTTGCGCCAATGGTAGAGTTGCGTGTGAAAGAGTAAAGGGAGGGCACAGGAAGGCAGGTGATTAGGGTTTTGGTTAACTTCACAGGTGCTGCTGGTGCTGGCGCAGACACCATAAAGGTACGGACACACAAATGAGACCTGTTTCCATCTCTTTATTGTACACATCAACAGTTGCAGTTCTATTTTGTATGATAAGTCTGTGACAGTAAAATTGTGATGGTTTGTGCTTTACGCTGGCTTTGCCTAAATAGTTCTCCATTAATATTTCATTCTGTTATGAAAAAACATGTTCAGCATTCAAATGCTGATTTAGCTCCATTTGCCTGGCTACGCAGACTCTTTGTATTGGCAAAATGCTACAGCGGAAGAATTTTGTTTGAATTGTCAGGAAAGCCCTTCATAGAAATCCAGGCCGTCAATGCCCTCTTGTGGTGAAATAAAATATTGCAACCTAAACTAACTCCGTGCCAAAGATACCTAACAAACTAAGCAGACTCACTTGCTATCAGGTCATTCCATATGATTTCAATCACTTTCTGCCTTCACCCATTTGAACATAACGTGACTATTTGGGCCTGAATGCCAAAACACTACGAAGATAGTCATTCTCAGTGTTTACCTGTTTTGCATAGCCCACCCTCTGAAGAGACTTAAAAAGGTAAACGGTTGAGTTTGATATAATTTGGAACCATGTAATTCTCTTCAATTGGATCCTAAATTGATACTAAAAAGTGGATCAGATTATATACAGGTATTGGAACAGCAGATAACTTTTCTTTCTATTGGCTTTACACTCTGACAGTTTTAATTGGAAATTAAACTTTTACTGTGAGGTTAAAGTATAGATTATCAACTTATATTGAGGATATTTGTGTACATATATGTTTTACCATTTAGAAATTACTAAGTATTTTGTATATAGTCCCCGTATTCCAAGACATGCACCAACAGCATTGGGAGAGATGCTAATATAATGTGTCATGAAATGTTTGTCATGCATAGTCTTTGGTCACATATATTTTGCAGGCAATAACTGCTGGACATCTGCAACACATTGACTGTAAAGACAGAAAAGAAAGGTTCATGTTCCCTGTCACACACAGCTTACGAGGGACAAAAGACTAATTCTCCTCCATGCTCCACAAATCAAAAAGGAATGATACTGGACATCTTCTCTGGAGATGCTCTGCCAGGCCTGTAATGCAGCCATCTTCAGTTGATGTTTTGAGATATTTTTTATTTAAACATTGTCTTCAGCAAATGAAAGCCATGTTCAGTTGCATTAAAACTAACTAGGACTTTGGAGGCCCTAAAAACCTCAGTAGTTGCTGTGAAAGTATGTTTGGGGTCATTATCCGTCTACATCATGAAGTCCTGTAGAATGAGATTGGAGGCATTTGCTTGTACTTTAGAGGACAAGATTTATCTGTACACTTTAGAATTCATTCTGCTGTTTTCATGGAGGAAACCCTGCTGTTACAAGTGCCATGCTAAGCTAAAGTGGGCCCCTACACATAGTCAATCATACATTCTCTCCAGGGACACACAGTGCCTTTCACACAATAACACTCAACGGACACACACACACACACACACACACACACACACACACACACACATACTACATGTATACAAAATACATGAATTTACAATGGAAAAATGAATGAACTCTTTTTAAAGTCTTTTCATACAAATTGACTCACTAGTTGTTCTTTGCTTCACCAGTAACAAAAAAATAATAATTACAACAATTTGAGTGTCTTTAGTATTGGCAGAATATGCTGTTCTTCAAATGTGAATATTCAACAATTACCAAAAGGCCTCCCATTCTCAACAGCTCCCTCATGTAGCCAAGGTGAAAATGCCATGATTGTGGTTTGGCACAATAAAGAAGTCATAAATGGACTGTATGCACAACACACATGAAATGTATTGTTAATGTATTATTAGAGACAGAGATATTTATGTATTTGTACTCATCATTAGGACTATTCATGTGTGATTGATATACTGTATCTTGTGCGGCTGACCTTCACCAATATAGGGGTAGCAACTGTCTGGTGGCCTTCAGGTTTTAGTTGTTTGGAAAAACAAGAGCTAAAGACAGATAACACAGTTGTCAGCCTTTCTGGTCCAAATCATCTACAACTGATTTGGACCAGTAATTTATTGACGTGTAGAATTACTGTTTGCCTGTTGTTGAGCATGTGATGATTCAAACCCGGTGGTTTCACTTCACTGGTACATTATATGCTTTGGCTTTTTGTGAAAAAGTGTCATGTGTTTTTTTTTATTACATGATTGTGTGCAACTTTATGAAGGCAAGTGCAACATTCCACAGAAAATGATATCCTACTCTTGGAATGGTGCTTTTCTATCAAGCTGGGTGCCGGCTATTACTCTGATCATCTTTAGGAACCCCTAAATGTCAGCCAAACTAATAAACACCTCTCAAATCCAACCTGTTGAGCAACATTAGAAAGTGCACATAGAAAGTGCATGTACTGTTTTGCGGGCATTTATCATCAGGCTCAACCCGAGTGACACTTATCTTTTGCCTCAATAATACACATTTGAATTCATTTTTATGACAATATTTTCTGAGCAACTCTTCTGCAAAGATGTCCAATTGGTCAAAATAAATGGGCTCTCTAAAATATACATTATGACAAATCTTCCCTTGGAGCAGCAGCCATCTCCCATTTGATTTCCAATTATCTCAGTCTTTTAAAATTATTCAAAAATGGATTGAAAATGGCTGTAGTGTAAAAACTGAAATACCATAGCATGAATGTTGTATGAATTTAAAATGGAAAAATTTTTATGTTTAACAATTGTTAAACATATTTTAAAAATAAATCACAATTTAATTTACACATTTAAAACATTTTTTTCCAATAAACAAGTCTATGTTTTTCCACGCAAAAAAAATATATTGATAAATACCACTCTACATAGAAAAGTATTGTTAGTACTCAGGTTTGTGCATACGCATGGTTGACAAAGGTTCTTCCCAGGACTTTGACTTGGCAACTGACTTGGCAAAACATTTACTTGTTGTTTTCTTGAACCTCTCCAATGTTCCTTTTGCCTAGTGCTTGAGACCATTCCTGATGAAAGGTGATTTCCTCCCAAGATTTTTTAGCAAACTGAAGCAGGTTCTCTGGCGGTGTTTCTTTGTATTTTGCTCCATTCATTCTTACTTCAATTTTAACAAGACGCTGCTGGGAATGAGAAGCATCCCCCCAGCATGATGCTGCCATAACCAAACTTCACTGTAGGGATGGTATGTCTGAGCCAAGAGCAGTGGTAGGTATTCACCACACATAACGCTTTGAGTCTGGGCCAAAAACCTGAATCTTGGTCTCATCTGACCACAACCCTTTCCCACATTGCAGCTGGGTCACTCTCATGCTTCAGACTGTACTTTGAGTAATATCTTCTTTTCTGCCACCTCCCAATAGAGGCCAGTGTTATTCAGAACATTTGATATTGATTTTGCACTATTTATCCACTCCCAGACATTGAGTGTTGTAACTTCTTCAAAGTGATTGTTGGGTCATCTGTAGATCTCCCACAAGTCTCCTGCTTTGAGCAGAGAGTTTAGAAGTACATTTATCTCCTGTGCTTTGGTGGTCTGATGCAATGTCCCATTCCTGATTATTGATCCAAGAGTGCTCAGTAGGACATCCAAACTAGGGGTGTCGCGATACACTGGAAGATAACCGTGATATTTAAAAAATTAAAAATTGATATCATGTTAATAATACACATACGATAATATCGTATTCACTAGGCGAAACTGAAGTTGTATTTTTCTAAAAAACCCTCGGTTTTTCTATACCTTATTCATGTCACCTATAGACAAATGATGCATGTGCTTAAACAAGGAGACTGGACCTATGCACTGGTGTTGAAATCAACTTGTTAGCCCCACTAGAACCCCCGGGAGAGATCCGCAAAGACGCGCCATTTTAAAATACAAGGACATTGTATTTTACTCCTCTTGGTTTTTCCATAGCTTATTCATGGACAAAGTATGCCCTTGCTTAAACTACGAGTCTGGACCTACTGTATACACTAGTGTTTGAATTAACGCCTTTTCGTAGCCTATTCACTAGGCAAAAATGTTTTATATTTTCCAAAAACTCCTCTCGGTGTTAGACCTTGTGGATCTTCTGTTTATCAGTTCATCTGGTTGCCTTTACACAATGCATTAAGTGTAATTGTTCTTTTTGTATGCTTTTATTTTTTTATTTCTACAGTTATGGTCACAGACTCTCTCCACCTCCATACACTTGTATTTTGAGTGTAATTCATTTGCAAAAAAAGAGAAAAAAAAACAAAATTGAAGATGAATTTGACTGCGTTTTTTATCTTCAAATTTTCTATAGATACTGCGATAATATCGTTACCGTGAATTATTTTGGCCATGATAATCGTGTAGTGAAAATCTGATATTGCGACAGCCCTAATCCAAACACTTGGATATTATTTCGTACCCTTTTTCTAATCTATGCTTTTTCTTATTATTAGTATTATTTTTATCTCTAACTTCTGCAGAATGCCCTTTGGGTCTTCCTTTTCCTTTGGACTCCCAGCCAGACCAATGACACGTCAACAGAGAGCACTGTGGCTACAGGGATAAAGACAAGAAGCAAAAAAGGACAAGGGTAGCAGAGGGAGACATATACACACAATCATTAGGGGAATGGTAACCAGGTGGGTGTAATAGAAAAGACAAGACAGTCTGGGAATGGCTGATGAATAGGGCATTGTGTTGATGACCAGAGGAATGCAGGAAAGGGGCATTGGGTCAGTGGAAGCTAGCAGACTGGCAAGACAGTACGCCAGAGCGGGAGGGGACAGAAGCCAGACGGGACAAATTTTGACATACAAGTGGGTGACAAATTAAAGGAAAACCAACAAAGTGTCTCGGTTAGATGCTGGGCCACCATGAGCCCCCAGAACAGATTTAACAGACCTATAATGTATCATGCATGTATCATGCAGTACATCGGTATGGAAGCATCTGCATTCGTTACGTTGTTCTCATATTTTAAGGTTTTTCCTTTCATTTGTCATTTGCCTGTATCTAACAATATATACACAATATTGAAAGAGAAATACATTTTATATATTACAATATTAAAAAACAAATAAAATGCTAGGTCTAAATCTTTATTAATATGATTGTTGAGACGTTTATGAAATCTACTTTGAGAAAGTAATGTAGTGATGTTTCTGATTGTCGCTGCTGTTACTATCCTGTAACTAATAAATCACTTAATCACGTGATTTTATCAATTATTTTATTCAAATTTTCTTTACCCTTATTATAAACTGTATAACACCACTGACACATCTTAACAGTAATGGCCAAACGAGGCTTCATTAGCATTGTTTTAGCAGCAGGATATTATGCTGGCAGCACTCAGATTTCATTTATCACAATAAAAGCCATCATACTGTACACTGCGTGCACAATTATTAGGCAAGTGAGTATTCTGATCGTATTATTATTTCTATGCACATTTTCCAACTCCAAACCATATAAACTTGAATGCTCATTGGATCGAATCATTTTCAGATGATATGTATTTGTGTAATGAGGGAGGGTGTGGCAACAGTGAATAACACCTTATATCAAGGTGTGCATAATTATTAGGCAGCTTCATGACCTCAGGTAAAATGGGCCAAAAAAGAGATTTAACTGACACTGAAAAGTCATAAATTGTAAAATGCCTTTCAGACGGAAGCAACACTCTTGAAATGGCTAAACTATTGATGCGTGACCATCGGACACTCAAACGTTTTGTTGCAAATAGTCAACTGGGGGGCAAAAAATGCATGGAGAAGAAATGACGCAAATTAACTGCAAAAGACTTGATAATAATTAAACGTGAAGCTACCAGGAACCCATTATCCTCCAGTGCCACCATATTCCAGAACTGCAACTTACCTGGAGTGTCCAGAAGTACAAGGTGTCAAGTGCTCAGAGACATGGCCAAGGTCAAGAAGGCTGAAAAAAGACCACCACTGAATAAGATTCACACGTTGAAGCGTATAGATTGTGCAATGAAATACCTGAAGACAGATTTTTCAAAGGTGTTATGGACAGATGAAATGAGAGTGACTCTTGATGGACCAGATGGATGGGCCTGTGGCCATCACTAATGGACACAGGGCACCACTTCGAATCAGGCGCCAGCAAGGTGGAGGAGGGCTACTAGTATGGGCTGCTATCATTAAGGATGAGGTAGTTTAAACTTTTCGGGTTGAAGATGGACTGAAACTCAACTCCCATACCTACTGCCAGTTTCTGGAAGATACTTTCTTCAAGCAGTGGTACAAGAAGAAGTCCTCAGCATTCAAGAAGGCCATGTTCTTTATGCAGGACAATGCTCCATCACATGCATCCAAATACTCCATTGCTTGGCTAGCAAGCAAGGGCCTCAAAGATGCCTGAATAATGACCTGGCCCCCTTCCTTACCTGACTTAAATCCTATTGAGAACTTGTGGACCCTTCTCAAATGTGAGATTTACAGTCAGGGAAGACAATACACCTCTTTGAACAGCATTTGGGAGGCTGTGGTTGCTGCTTCAGCGAAAGTTGATCGTGAACAGATCAAGAAACTGACAGACTGCATGGATGGAAGGCTCATGGCAGTTATTGAAAAGAAGGGTGGCTATATCGGTCACTGAATATTTTTGAAAAGCCAGAAATGTTATTTAATTTTCATTTTGTGTTACTTATATGTTGCACTCTGAAAACTGAGAATAAACAAGTGAGATGGAGAAATTATTTTTGTAATTTAGTTGCCTAATAATTCTGCACACTAATTGTTGCCTAATAATTGTGCACACATGCATTCTCTTGAGAAAGATCAAAACTCATTTTTCCTTTGTTAAACATTCAGGTTTGAGATTCAATGAAATTTTGGATTGACTGAGAGCATTGTGTTTGTTCAACAATAAAATAAATCTTGAGGAATACGATTTGCCTAATAATTGTGCACGCAGTGTAGAAATGTATAAGGCAATATAGTTAACAATCTAGTCTGTAAAAAAGAACAGACAAGAACACTATTGGAACAGACATTAAACATAAAATGTACAGACTATATTGTTAAATATATTGCCTTATATCGTTCAATGATGGCTTTTATTTTCAAAAAGAAAATCTGAGTTAGCGCTGCTAGCATAATATCCTGCTGCTAGAAGAACGGTAATGAAGCCCTGTATAGAGGAGGGTATATCTGCAGACAGCAAGTCGGGGGCATAACTTAATATGGGGGTTCCTTAATATTAAGTTACGCCCATTGACGGTTTCCATTGGTGTGGTGTTTTTGATTTAGTGCATGCGTTTATGAAGTAAGAATTACAGGGTCAATGACGAAGATTTCGGTTAGTGCTTCCATATGACAACTTCTAGCTATATATTTAGGGATAGTTAACGTGTTCACTAAGATCGCTTATCTACTAAATTCTTTGAATCTGAGATTCGAATAGCTTGCCAGTGACAGAACACAGAAAACACGACAACCCTTATAGCTACGTTTAAAGACAGCTAGCTACGCGACGAGGTAGGCTACTTGTTAGCCAGCTCTAGTCAATTAGGGTACGCTATAACTAACTAAAGACACATGATGCACCTGTTACTATATGCAAGCAGGCAAGATCCATTTATTTTTTAGCTTCATATACACTATGTTGTCGTTATTTAGAAATGTAAACAAAATAATAATTTGTCATGGCCATCTTCTATGCAGTGGTGTATAAAAGTAGAAGTATTTGGCTGTGTTAACCAGTTTTGGGAAGTTGCTAAGGATGAGCTAAATTACCTAACAGAGTTCATAACTAACTAATGACCTTAATTGATCATTTACACTCTTCCTTTTTATTTCATTGATCACTGGTTAGTTTTGAACTCCCTTTACCTGGTTACTTAGATCTTAATTAGATACTTCCCTAAAGTGGTGAACACAGCCGAACCCAGTTGATTACTTTACTTTGTACACCTCTACTTCTATGTGATTGTTGTGATCTTTCATTTCAGTTGCCAAAATGCGTTGTTGACCTGGGGGATGCTGTTGCCTGGGTAAATGCCAACACGGGCCTCTTCTGAGACCGGATACAAGTCCTCACCCCTGCATGATGAGGAAATACAGGGTACTGTGCAGATGCTCAGAGAGGCTTCAACTCTAGAGGAAGAACAAGAAGCTCTTTCCCCATTCATGTTTTTGTTTAATTATTTTGAAGACACTGAAACATTCATGGATGAAATAGACAAAAGAGGACATATTGATCATTTTGAGCTTCTCTGTTAATTATTTTTGTTGATGAGGATACCTATTAGCTGTCTTTAAACCATCAGCTAATGCTGGTTTCCACACAACAAAAATTACAAGATCCAGAAAACACAATATAATTTGACGAGACAAAGAGACAAGCAACATCAGTTGTTTAGTAAGAGTAAACTGGACAATGTTTTGGAAGTGTTCACCTGGCCATACAACATGATAGGATGAAACCAAAGCCTACAAAATCTGGGCAAAGCTGAATACACAGTACATAAAGAAACAGTTTAGTTTTGTCAGTGTTGGAATGTAATGTTTTGAATATTTGATCAGGTGATTAAATGTTTAATTGTCTAACTGGCATATCATTTAATTTTGTATTTTTAGGTTATGCCATTAACTTCATGCTTTTGGACTACATGAATTGACTTTCATTAATGTCTGTTGTGCTCTTTTGGACCTGTTCTACTTGTAATTTATGTTATTGAATCAACTTTGAGGATAAGGGTTAAATTAGACCTCCTATAATCAATTCCAAGACAAGTAACACTTATATTCCTCCCAACAATGTTTTAAGTCTATAACCACGTCATTACTCTAGAATTAAAAATGTGCTTGTTCCAGGCACCCCCGGAAAAATGTATATTTCTGTAAACAGATTGACCTGACCTCTACATGATGCAAATTAAAACTTGCCAACTTTCTGCAACAGGTTATAGAAAATTCAACACTTCCAGTTACCAATTTCAACTTTCTAGAACAATGCTGTTAAATTGAACAGTACAAGTCAAAGGAAGGAGAAACCATTACAATGATTTGTATGAAAACTGGTCAGATCTACACAGCAGAACCCACAGGTCTTGGCAAAGGACATTCAGAACAGTTTAGCTGACACTGAAGTTGTTGCTCACAGGTCCACCACACAATGTACCTTACACAGCATGTTCACATTTGTGTAATATTTTGAATCTATGGAAAATGCATAAATGGTAATCCTGTATAAACTTGTGCAAAAGGGAGGCCTGTTTCACTTTGGAACATGTACAGATCAACTATTTTGAAACTGCAATAAGCAGTACTCAAAGAAAAACTGACCATGGCAGGCATAGTGAGTATGACTGTGCATGTGTATGTATGCATGTGTCTTATAATTGCACTCAGCAGCTTTCTAAACCACCAGTGTCTCATTCTTGACTGTAACCAAAACATTTAAAACTATTTTTAGAGGCACTTCAGTCTTCAAATTAATATATTTCAGTATGTTATCAAACAATTTTAATCATGAAACAATATACAATTAAATGGTATTGGAAAATACCATATATTTATACCACATAACCTTCCTTTTCGACCTTTTTGGAAAGGATATATGAATAATTAAAATTAAGAAAACCTACGACAAAAATGAAGGTCAAATGTGTAAGAACTTGTTTTCTTGGCTCGGTTTCAAAACGTCTGTTTTCTTTTGGATTCCAAAAGTCACTGACACAATGTAAACAGATGTGATAGAAAAACAAGAGACATGTTTCAATGAACTTGAAGTGGAAGTCAAAAATACAAAAACAATGAAAATAGAAATATTTCCCGCGATATGTCTGTTAACAAATCTTTTGTGCGCCTTGGCTCTGATTAAGCTGTCGCCCGTACCTTGCAACAACAAACCTGTGGAGAAGCTTTCCAAACTGGCGATCACCTACATCAATGAAGACAGAACCGGGGGATATAAATTTGCCCTCAATAGAATATCCAACGTTCACCTTCACGCTCAGGTAAGTTAACCTGTGTAGTGTTAAATTATGTTGCTGTCTGTGGTTTTGAAAATCAAAAAGACTAATACGTGTTTGTGATGATTCTATTAAAAAGGCAACATGAACATTTCATCCTGACTTCGATTACTGTAACTTTATATTAAAGACTCTGCCTTAGATCGTCAATACCTGACGAACAAGGTACACTTTTTTAAGTATTGCTGTCATATTTTCGTTTTTGAGGCGAAATGTAGGTAAAACCTAGCCCTCTTCTCGGCGAGCATAAGGGACCGTCGTAACGTGCTCCATTTGATAATGGTTTTTAATGGAAAAACGTAATTAGCATAAATGTTATCAATTCATTTACAGTGCCTTCGGAAAGTATGCTGACCCCTTCACTTATTCTACATTTAGTTGTGTTATGAAATCAATGTAAAATGTAACAAAAAACTATCAATCTACCCACAAAACATTTTTTTTAATGTGTGCAAATTTATTGAAAATTAACATAATTGTTAAGGAATTTTAGAATCCAAGACTCTTCCTAGATCTGGCCATCCAGCCAAACTAAGTAACTGGGCAAGAAGGTTCTTGGTCAGGGAGGTGACCAAGAATCCAATAGCCACTTTTACAGATCTTGAGTTTCTCTGCAGAGATGGGAGAACTTGGAGAATCGTGGCTATTGGACCTAGGCTTTCTGTGGGGGGACAAAATCCTTGAAAACTTTGTACAAAACTGAATAACACAAAAGAACTGAGCAATTGGGCACAGTAGGTGCCTTGCATTTAAGTAACAGCCCGTTCTGTTACCCAATTGTACTGTCCGGTGGTTCTTTCTCTCATCCCACAACTGCCCTGATTGACTCCGAAGCCGTGGGGTGCTTCATAGACCAGTTTACTGACCAGGTTACTGCGCTACGGTTGCCATTGCGCCGTTTGAGGTCCTCAATGCCCATATATGCACTGGATGGTCATCCTGTGGAGTCCGGCTCAATAACCCACGTGACTTGCCCTATCACGCTCACCATCAACGGCTGCCATCGGGAGAGACTGGAACAGCTGATGTTGTCGTCCTCCATACATCCAGTCATCCTGGTCGACGAGGTGCCGGAAAGCCTGCCTGCCCGTCACGTGTGGAGCTATGTCCCGAACATCCCACCTGAGTATGTGGACCTGAGCAGGGTGTTCTCCAGCGAAAAAGCCAAGTGTCTATCTCCCCACTGCTCCTGGGACTGCGCCATTGACCTCCACCCAGAGAATACGTCCCCCCAGGGAACAGGATCTACCCTCTCTCTGTGGCCAAGAATGACACCATGGAGACCTATATAAAGGAGACACTGGAGCAGGGGTACATCCGCCACTCCCCTGCTTCAGCTAGTTTCTTTTGCGTGAAGAAGGATGGGGGGCTGAGACCCTGCATAGGCTATTGAGGACTAAATGCTATCACAGTGAAGTACCGCTATCCAATGCCCCTCGTTCCATCGGCCATATAGCAGCTGAGGGGTGCGCGGGTTTTCACCAAGCTAGACCTTCGGAGCATGTACAACCTCATGCGTATCCGGGAGGGAGACGAGTGGAAGACGCCGTTCAGCAGGGCGTCGGGCCACTATGAATACCTGGTGATTCCATATGGCCTAGCTAACGCGCCTGCAGTGTTCCAGGCCTTTCTAAACGAGGTGTTCCGGGATATGTTGGGGAGGTACGTAGTAGTTTATTTAGATGACATCTTGATTTACTCCCCAACATACTCGGAACACATGGCCCACATCTGTGCTGTCCTACAACTTCTCCTCACACACCATCGATTTGTAAAGGGGGAAAAGTGTGTTCCACAACCCCACTGTCTCCTTCCTTGGATAACACATCGCTCCGCAGGGCGTGCGGATGAAAGAACTGAAGGTGGAGGCAGTGAGGTCATGGCCGGTCCCGAAGACCATCAAAGAACTACAAATCTTCATCGGGTTTGCCAACTTCTACCGCTGGTTCATCCATGACTTCAGCACCATCACAGCACCACCCATGTCGTTGTTAAAAGGCCAACCTCAACGCCCCCGCTGGACCCCGGACATGGAGAGGGCATTCCTCGACCTTAAGGACAGGTTCACAATGGCATCACTCCTGAAGCATCCAGACCCCCTCAAGCCCTTCACAGTGGAGGTGGATGTGTCCGAGGTCGGGGTGGGTGCGGTCCTCTCCCAGCAGCATGGAACCCCCCCAGCTACACTCGTGTGCCTATTATTCCAAAAAACTGTCTGCTGCAGAGAGGAACTACGGCGTGGGTGACCGAGAGCTACTGGCAGTGAAGTTGGCACTAGAGGAGTGGAGACACTGGCTAGAGGGTGCCCGGGAGCCATTTACTGTCCTGACTGACCACCAAAACCTTGAATACATCAGGGCAGCGCGGCGCCTCAACCCCCGCCAGACCTGCTGGACTACTTTCAAGCGCTTCCAGTTCACCCTGACGTACCGCCCCGGTATGAAGAACGTCAGGGCGGACGCACTCTCCCGCCTCCACGACCGGGGGGCCGACCTACCCAGAGACACGTCCTGGGACATTGATACAGACATTCAGAAGGCAGGGAGACCGGACCCCGCACCAGCAACGTGCCCCCCAAACAAGACCTACATGCCCCGGAGAGTGCGGGGCCGGCTGGTGACCTACGGTGAGGGAAAAAATTGTTTGATCCCCTGCTGATTTTGTACATATGCCCACTGACAAAGAAATGATCAGTCTATAATATTAATGGTAGGTTTATTTGAACAGTGAGAGACAGAATAACAACAAAACAAGAAACCAGGCAAGCCTAGTTCAGCCGGCCCGCAATAGAAAGTGTTGCCCACGTGAAAGGCTATGTCGTTAACCACTACACCATGGAGCTGTGCTTTTGCCGGGTGTCAGTATAGCCTCTTCTCTCTATCCTGAACAAATCCTGTTTTGCCACTAGCCATTTTAATAGTTAATTGGCCATTCGTGAATGAAATTGATACAGTTAAACTGACTAACGTTTCTTACTAAGTTTACCTCTACCACAAATAGTGGCTATGTATTGCGTTTGCCACTGGCCGTTTTAACAGTGTATTAGCCAGTAATAAGCTTTACCGGTCAATAGTCATAAGTGTTGAGCAATTGCTAGCGAGTCTGCCAAAGCTATTTCATTTCATGGCATAGGAACGTATTTTTTTCTTTCATGGCAAAACAATGTACTTTTTTCTTTCATTCGTGAATGACATTTATACAATAACTATCAATAAAGGCGACGATAACTAACTTTTTCATCAAGTGAAACGACGAGAGAATTGTGGAATCTACCAGAAATAATGAATAAATGTCGTTGCTCTCAATAGATTTGAACGTAGATCTTCCATATGAGAGACGCTGTCGTTAACCACTACGCCACGGCATTACAAGTTTCAGCAGTCGCTAGACTCCATTGAGGATTGTGTTAAATAGGCTTACTAGTATCTACTAACTTCCTAGGAATAATCATAAGAATTGAGCAATTGCTAGCGAGACTGAAGATGAACTATTCCATGCCAGAAACAGTCGCAATATAACCGTATACAGTTTCAGTTAAGGCTTAAGATATCGTAACTACGTTGTTAAGCCAGCAAATGTGTTTGTCTATCCTGACCCAAAATGCAGGCACAGATGTGTACTTCGAAAATCCACCAGAAACAGTCGCAATATAATTGTAAACTGTTTTATTTCAGGCTTACCATAATCTAGATACTAACAGTTTTAGCCAGCGAAGTTTTTGTCTATATGGAATAATTCATAATGCGTACTACGCATCGCCTGCGAGGAGATACGAACTCGGGGCCTATAGTTCACAAGTCCACTTCTCTAACCACTACGCTATTTAACAAGGGTCAGTCAGTCAGTCACTCAGTCAGTCAGTCACTCAGTCACTCACTCAGAAAAACGCATGTCAAAAATGTTATAAATTGATTTGCATTTTAATGAGTGAAATAAGTATTCAACCCCTCTGCAAAACATGACTTAGTACTTGGTGGCAAAACCCTTGTTGGCAGTCACAGAGGTCAGACATTTCTTGTAGTTGGCCACCAGGTTTGCACACATCTCAGGAGGGATTTTGTCTCACTCCTCTTTGCAGATCTTCTCCAAGTCATTAAGGTTTCGAGGCTGACGTTTGGCAACTCGAACCTTCAGCTCCCTCCACAGATTTTCTATGGGATTAAGGTCTGGAGACTGGCTAGGCCACTCCAGGACCTTAATGTGCTTCTTCTTGAGCCACTCCTTTGTTGCCTTGGCCGTGTGTTTTGGGTCATTGTCATGCCGGAATACCCATCCATGACCCTGGCTGAGGGAAGGAGGTTCTCATCCAAGATTTGACAGTACATGGCCCCGTCCATCGTCCCTTTGATGCGGTGAAGTTGTCCTGTCCCCTTAGCAGAAAAACACCCCCAAAGCATAATGTTTCCACGTTTGACTGTGGGGATGGTGTTCTTGGGGTCATAAGCAGCATTCCTCCTCCTCCAAACATGGGCAAGTTGAGTTGATACCAAAGAGCTCGATTTTGGTCTCATCTGACCACAACACTTTCACCCAGTTCTCCTCTGAATCATTCAGATGTTCATTGGCAAACTTCAGACGGGCCTGTACATGCGCTTTCTAGAGTAGGGGGACCTTGCGGGCGCTGCAGGATTTCAGTCCTTCACGGCGTAGTGTGTTACCAATTGTTTTCTTGGTGACTATGGTCCCAGCTGCCTTGAAATCATTGACAAGATCCTCCCGTGTAGTTCTGGGCTGATTCCTCACCGTTCTCATGATCATTGCAACTCCACGAGGTGAGATCTTGCATGGAGCCCCAGACCGAGGGAGATTGACAGTTCTTTTGTGTTTCTTCCATTTGCAAATAATTGCACCAGCTGTTATCACCTTCTCACCAAGCTGCTTGGTGATGGTCTTGTAGCCCATTCCAGCCTTGTGTAGGCCTACAATCTTGTCCCTGACAACCTTGGACAGCTCTTTGGTCTTGGCCATGGTGGAGAGTTTGGAATCTGATTGATTGATTGCTTCTTTGGACAGGTGTCTTTTATACAGGGAACAAGCTGAGATTAGGAGCACTCCCTTTAAGAGTGTGCTCCTAATCTCAGCTCATTACCTGTATAAAAGACACCTGGGAGCCAGAAATCTTTCTGATTGAGAGGGGATCAAATACTTATTTCACTCATTAAAATGCAAATCAATTTAAAACATTTTTGACATGCGTTTTTCTGGATTTTTTCTCTCACTGTTCAAATAAACCTACCATTAAAATTATAGACTGATCATTTCTTTGTCAGTGGGCAAACATACAAAATCAGCAGGGGATCAAATAATTTTCCCTCACTGTAGGTGCATACCACCACTGCAACAGGCCATCCAGATATTAGTCAGACCCTGGAGGCGCTCAGGGCAAAGTATTGGTGGCCTGGAACAGGGAGGACAACTAAGGCGCCGTGGACAACTCCAGCGGGGAAACTCCATCCCTTTCCAGTTACCTCAGTGGCCTTGGTCGCACCTGTCAGACGACTTTCTCATGGACCTACCACCTGCAGAGGAGAAAACGACCATCACCGTGGTGGTGGAAAGGTTCTCGAAGATGGTCAGATTCGTCCCACTACCCGGCCTCCCCTCTGACCTCAAGGCCGCTGAGATGCTGTTCCAGAAGGTTTTCCAGCTGTATGGACTTCTGGAGGACATTGTGACAGACCGCGGCCCCCAGTTTACATCTCGTGTCTGGAAAGCCTTCATGTCCAGGCTGGGGGTTGCGGTCAGCCTCACATCCGGGTTTCACCCGCGGGCCAACGGGCAGGCGGAGCGCATCAATCAAGAACTGGGAAGGTTCCTCGGGTCCTACTGTATGGACCATCCAGGTGAGTGGACCCACTTTCTCCCCTGGGCGGAGTATGCCCAAAGCTCCCTGCACCATTCCTCCACAGGTCTGACCCCCTTCCAAGTGATGCTCGGATTCCAGCTTCCGCTGTGCCCCTGGGTGGGGAGCTCCAGTGACATCCAGGCCGAGGAGGAGTGGTTCAGGAAGTCTGACGAGGTCTGGTCCGCCGCCCACGTCTGCCTGCAGGAGGCCGTCCAACAGAAAAAGCAGGCGGACATGCGGTGGGGTGCCACTCCTGAGTACCGCCCAGGCGATAAGGTGTGGTTGTCCACGAGGGATCTTCCCCTCCGTCTGCCCTGTCGTAAGCTTGGGCCCCGGTTTTGTGGGGCCGCTCCGTGCACTTCGGAAGGTAAACGACGTATCATACACCTTGCAGTTAACACCCCCATACGATAATATCTCTCCCTCTTTCCAAGTCTCTCTCCTCTGGTTGGTGGTTCCTGGTCCACTGGAGGGATCCGGCTCTGCAGGGGCACCTCCACTCCCGGTGGAGGTAGCTGGGCGTCCGGTGTGTACTGAGTAAAGTCGATCCTGGACTCCCAGCTACGGCGGGGTCGGGTCCAGTACCTGGTGGACTGGGCGGGGTACAGCCCTGAGGAACGCAGCTGGGTCCGGGCAGTAGGAATCTGTGATCCTTCCTTGACAGCGGACTTTCACGCCCGCCGTCCAGACCGGCCTGCTCCTCGACCTCGGGGTCACCTGGGGCGCCGGCAGGTGGCAGCGTCTGGAGCCGCGCCTAGGAGCGGGGGTACTGTAACATCTGCTCCGCGTGGCACCGCAGCTCCTCTTCCTATCCGGCGCTCCACCTCGCCGGTGTACTAACCACTGGCCGGAGTGTGATGGCAGCAGCGCACCCAAGGACGCACCTGTTTTCACTTAGTCATTAGTTTACTATATATTGGTTTTGTTAGTCACAGTACAGCTCAGATTATGGTTTCTAGCGTACGTTGTATTGCTCATTGTCATCTCTAATACATAAAGAAGTGAACCGTCTCCATTTGAGTTTTGTTTCCTTTTTCCACTGCCTCATTTTTACGCATGCTTGGCACTCTCATCGTCACACCCACATGGCACCAGTACATTATCATTTAAAAAAACAAAAAACAATAATATATCAAAAATATATTTCTATTAAGGTTGATCAGGTCTTTATGGTAGACTGAAGCCACTCCTGAGTAAAAGTTATATGACATGCCATCTGAAGGACCCTGAGAGCCTGAAGAAAAAAAATCTCTTATGAGACCAAAATCTATTATTAGGACTAAATGCCAAGCACTGTGTCTGGGGAAAACAAGGTACCGCTCCTGATTAATAACGTGGTGGGAGTATCATGCTATGGGAATGCTCCTCCGAAGCAGGGACTGAGAGACTGGATTAAGGGAAGGATGAACAGGGCAAAAAACAGGGAGGTCCTTGAAGAGAACTTGATCCAGAGCACACAGGACCTGACTGGGTTGAAGATTCATCTTTCAGCATGACAACAACTCAAAGCATGCAGCCAAGACAATGCTGGAGTATTTTTGGGACTAGTCTGTGAATGTCCTTGAGTAGCACAGCCAAAGTCTGGATTTGAACTCCTCTCTATGGGCAGACCTGAAGACTGCATCTACAGCATTGAAAGGAAGAATGGGAGAATTCGCCCAAATTGGGCATACCCAGGAAGACTAAATGTGATTGCTGCCAAAGACACTTCTACAAAAGGTCTGAATACTTACTATTGAATGAAACCGATTGGCCCAGTGGGGTGGTGCATCATTCATGAGGGACATCATTTCTGAGTAATGCCACTTCTGAGTAATGCCATTTACCTCAGAAGTCGGAACTCGGAACTGGGAATGACGTCACACCTGAGTTAACCCAAGTTGATCGCGTTCCAAAAGTCCTAAGTTGGAATACAAGATGGACACCCCCAGAAAAGCCTTTGTTGTGCTTGCCCTTTCTGAAAATAGACAACTACAGATCAAATATGATGTCCACCTCAAAAATATAATGGAAGAACAAAGAAGACGCAGGAGGTATGTTTGTTTTTCATTGTATTTCATTGTGTAGAAAATGTTTTGACCGCCATTCTGTAACCAATAGCCTAACCTGTAACCTGGATGGGCGAGTGCTATTCATAATATTGTAACTTTAACGTTAATTGTGAGCATAACTTTACTATATAATTTATAATCCTAGTCTGCTAAATGGTATATGTATAACATCCATTGCAATAAATGTACTTAAGATTTCAAAGATGATAAGAACTTCACTCTTCCTGAACAAACTTTCTAAGCAGTGCTGCTCAAGTTAATTAGAAGAAATGATACAGTGATAGTAGCTAGGACTGACATTCTTTATTTAAATACTGTTTTTCTCTGATTCCTGATATCCACTATGCTGCGGTGAACACATCGAATCATCCTGAAGACTGGAACAGAATGGGAGGTTATGCTGAGCATGGATGACTACACTTTTGCACGCCATTTCCGAGTCACCAAGCCACAGTTTCAATATCTCCAGATGACGTTGCACGAGAATGGACTACAAAAGGAACACATTCAAGGCCAATCACCAGTCCCGGTGACAAAGGTGTTGATGTTCCTGTGGTACATGGCCAACCAGAACAGCTTTAGGGAGATGTCAGACAAGATTTCATTTTACAGTCATCAGCACACAGGATCATCCTAGAACTGCTCAACATCATTTGCACAATGGGACCAACCTTCATCTCCACAGTGGGACTAACCTTCATCTCCACAGTGGGACCAACCTTCATCTCCACAATGGGACCAACCTTCATCTCCACAATGGGACCAACCTTCATCTCCACAGTGGGACCAACCTTCATCTCCACAATGGGACCAACCTTCATCTCCTGGCCAAATGCTTGTGAGAAAGCAGCGGTGGAGTTCCACCACCTCTGTGGCCTCAGTGATGTCATCAATGCAATTGATGGGAGCCACATCAGGATGCAGAGGCCACCCGTAAGAGGAGGGGACTACATGAACAGAAAGTTCTTCTACTCTGTCCTCCTTCAGGGGATTGTAGACTAGGGAGGGCGATTCATTGACATTTTTGCTGGACCACCAGGCAGGGTTCATGATGCCAGGATGTTGAGGGCCTCCAAC
Source organism: Esox masquinongy (assembly GCA_016801175.1). NCBI lineage: Eukaryota > Metazoa > Chordata > Actinopteri > Esociformes > Esocidae > Esox > Esox masquinongy. The sequence goes on from JACXGI010004923.1 coordinate 34,143, forward strand.
TTCTTCCCTACATGGCAGGAGAAGATGGGCGAGTACAGATTGCTGGGAGACAGTGCCTACATTGGACAGGCCTTCCCACTTGTCATAACTTCTAGGTGTGACAATGGGGCTCTTACTGAATTAGACCAGCTGCAGAACTCCAGGATCAGCCATGGGAGGGTGGTTGTTGAACAAGCCTTCGGAAGGATGAAGTGCAAGTGGAGGTGTCTTTGTGATCTGCAGAACACGTGGATTGATGCTGTGGTGATGATCCTGATGGCAGCCTGTTTTCTACACAACATATGCATTGGTGTTTCAGAGATATGTCAGGAACACTCATGTGGCTGCCCAAGCCAATAATATGAAAATGTGTAGACTAAAACTTGTCTTTCAACTAATGAATTGGATAAATCGGCTGAATTTTATCAATTAATTGATACAATTAATTGATTACCATTGCTTGTACATTCTGTGTGTACCAGTAAAGAAGTATTTTTCTCAATTAACTATCTCACCTTTTTCTCATTGCCCACAATGAAGTATGTCATAAAAAAAGGCTCAGGTAAAATCCTAAACAATCATTTATTAAGATACAGACCCGGAAACAGTTATATAAAAATCGCACACAATATAATATAAAAATAACAGAATTACTAATACAAAAAATATAACCACAAAAAGTCTAACTATATACAAAAATATAGCAGCTAAAAAGTATAACTATATACAAAAAAAAGATTCATGGAAGAAGATAGAAGATGCAGAAGGCATGTTTGTTTTAAGGTAGTACACGGTGGGGTCCGGTGCTTTCTAAAATAACAACCCAGAAAATAGACTGGTCAGCTGCTCAACAGTTCAGGGTCTTCTTTGTTGTATATTTCGTTTCATAATGTGCCAAATTAGCATAGCCAGTTCAGACAGGAAACCCGAGTGGCATTGGTCAGCGACGTATCAGCCGAGGCTGGGATCGCTCCTATCACTATATCGGATTTCATGCTGACTATTTAATCGTCAGGTTACTCACTCAGTCTGATGTGCGCTGGTCTTACTAGCATGTGGGTGTGAACCCACCCACTGCCCCTGCCTCCACCTGTTTGGTTCCGTTTCCTTTTCAGGAATGGATCGGTACTGCATACCTTGCTCATTGCTTATGGGGATTGATATTAGTGTTCTTACAGTGTTGATATCGTTATTAGTAGTATCATTGTGATGGCAGTGAGTTAACCCAGAGGAGCAGAACACCAAAACCTGGTTAACCATCTAATAAATGGTTAAACTAAAACTTGGCGTTTTCTGTCTGAAAACATTTCCATGGGTGACAGGTCTGGACTGCAGGCAGACCAGTTTAGCACATGGACTCTTTTACTATGGAGCCATGCAGTCATAATACATGCAGAATGTGGTTTGGCTTTGTCTTGCTGAATTAAGCAAGGCCTTCCCTGAAAAATGGATGGATGGCAGCATATGTTGCTCCAAAACCTGTATATATTGTTCAGCATTAATGGCACCTTCACAGATGTGCAAGTCACCCATGTCCAGTGGTTAATTTGAGCCGGATCCTGCTGGAACCAGATTCAGCACCCTTTAGATTTTCCTCAGTTTGTTCTGCCACCTACTTTTCACAGATCCATTCTGCTGTGCATGACTTGTCTTTTTCTCTGTGATCTCTGTGTTCACTTTGCACTGTAAACATTCTACTAAAAGCGTTCAGAGTTCATAAAGTTGTCTTTTCCTGCAGCCTCTTGTAGCCTCAGTACCGCCTGACAAGATTATGAAAGTTTTAGCTTTTTGTTTTCTGCTGTTTGTGCTACTGATGTGCTGTAGCCTATTCGCGTCAATTTGCCAAACAGATCCATGTCTGTCATGTGCCCAAATGTGTTCTGGGACCTCCTGATTTACAAATTAAGCACTGCCCATGCCATGTGCACTAATGCACCCTCATACCATCACAGATGCTGTCTTTTGAACTGTGCGCTGATAAGAAGCCGGTTGGTTCCTCTCCTCTTTAGTCCGGAGGATGCAGCGTCCATGACTCTGGAAAATACTTTCAAATTTTGATTCATCAGACCACAGGATGTTTTGCGCCTCAGTCCATCTAAAATGAGCTTGGGCCCAGAGAAGGCGGCAGCGTTTCTGGATCTTGTTTATATATGATTGTTTCTTTGCATGGTAGACTTTTAACTTGCATTTGTGGATGCAGCGATGTACTGTGTTCACAGACAATGGTTTTTGGGAAATGTTCCTGAGCCCATGCAGTGAGTTCCACTACAAAATTGTGTCTGTTGTTAATGCTGTGCCACCTGAGGGCCCAAAGATCACGGACATCTAGTATTGGTTTTCAGACCTTGTCCCTTGCGTACAGGGATTTCTCCAGATTCTCTGAATCCTTTAATGATATTATGTACCGTATATGATGAGATCTCCAAACTCCTTGCAATTTTACGTTGAGAAACGTTATTCTGAAATTGAAGCACTATTTGCCTGCGCAGTGTTTCACAGAGTGGTGAACCTCACCCCATTCTCACTTCTGACAGGCCCATCCTCTTTGGAATGATCTTTTAATTCCCAATCATGTTAATGACCTGTTGCCAATTGACCTAATTAGTTGGGTGATATTCCACTAGGTTTAGTTTTTTAGCATTACACAACTTTTCCAGTTTTTTGTTGCCCCAACTTTTTTGAAACGTGTTGCTGGCAAGTTTATTTGTAAAATGCACCGAACAACACAGCCAGGAAGAATTGCACTGAACAACTCAGACAGGAATTGTTTAGAAGATTAGGCAGCTATTTGTTAGATAGATGTAACATGGCGCTGCCTTCAAGATAAAACATTATATGGAATTCATCACAATATTTGAGGAGAAAAGGCTTGGTGGGAACCACTATGCCAAACGATGATGATTTGCATTTAACGCAGCCACCTCAACTCCGTCGATACAGGTAGGCAATGTGATCCTGCTTGCTTTGCATCTCAGAAAATTGCGTTCATTGGTTATCAGGCTGCTGACGACATTGACTTTAAACTAAGAGTGCAGGTGTATAATCTAGGTCCAATCCCAATGTCCAGACTCACAGACCCAATGTCTACACTCACAGACTTTGCGTTTTGAAAATCCATCGCTGGTGGCACTAATAATGTCAGGTTACGTTCACACGGGTGAAACGTAGTTGTGTGCAGGTGTTCACGATTGCAAACGTGCATTCGCGTTGCCGGGGTTTCTGCAACGTTTTGACAACGTTGGTGGTTGTGGAGCAAAACATCAGACAACTGCAGATTTAGTGTACGCGCGAAAAGCTACGGATATCTTGATTTTCATATACAATGATGTCAATACCCTTTTCTAGAAATTGCCATTTAATGTTCTGAAGAAATTAAAAACATGAATAAAATAAATAACAGAATAGACTAACACATCCTTAGATTTTGGGTTATGTTCAGATAAAAAGTCAGATTCTGGAAGTTCGAGAGTTATTGGATAAACTGGAATGACTGAATATCTGACAGACCTTTAGTGTGTAATGTAGAGATGTAGCCCAATCATATTGAAATAGTGAGCAATGGTTTAGAAACCCTTTCCAAAGGCGCTGTACAAAACCCATAAGGTAAAATGCAAATTCCGTTTTTGGCCAGCTATGTAAACTCTAACATTGATTGATCCCGCAAAAGGTGTTCAGTTGGTTATAGGCTATTCCTATTTGTTTTCTAATGCCTCTTAATATGAAAGTGATCTAGAAGTAATCGGATTACAATACTGAGTTTGACTAATCAAAAAGTTGCGTTACTGATTACAAATGTAGACAGGTAATTGTAACGGATTACATTTAAAAAGTAACCTACCCAACCCTGTTTGTAACTTAAGGCAATGCCACCATTATGAATTAAGGGAGGTCTAATGTTAGACTTTCCAAGAGATACACTGGCTCTTGTTGTATCTGATGTTGTCTGTCTGATGTTTCTTTTCATTGCCTTAGGGTCCAGCTGGAAATGTCTACTACCTCCTTCTAGATGTGTTGGAGACCAAATGTCATGTCAGAAGCCCCAAACCTTGGAAACGATGTGATGTCAGGCCCTTTATGGAAACAGTATGTATCGCTGATAGTAAAATTAATTAAAAATGTTATCACACATCCACAGACACATGCATGCCCACACACACACAACCAAACAGCAGCAGTTATTTTTCTTCCAACTTTATTCTTTCAAAAGGTTTTATTACACAGCGCTTGGAACAAAATGTACATATTGGTATGTGCATTAAGACACAATCAAGAAAGGAAAGATGGCTCCATAAGGATGATTGATCTTCAGAAGCAAATTAAATAGGCTTGAGAATTAAGAATATTGGTATTACACTTAATCCAATGCCTCTTTGGTCATAGAAAAAAAAGATTCAGATCTGTTACTGTTTACTTTCAGTCTGGCTAGGGAAATGGGCCCTTACCTGACTCCATGCTGTCCCCATAAGAGCTGCCACACTTTGCTTAGCTACACCTGCTTGGTAGTCTGGGACTATCAATCAATCACATTTATTTATTAAGCCCTTTTTACATCAGCAATTGTCATAAAGTGCTTTTACAAAACACCCAGCCTGAAACCCCAAGGAGCAAGCAACAACAGTGGTGAAGCACAGTGGCTAGGAAAAACTCCCTAAGAGGGGCTGAAATTTAGGAAGAAACCTAGAGAGGAACCAGGCTCGGAGGGCTGACCAGTCCTCTTCTGGCTGTGCCGGATGAAAATTTTAAGAGCACAAGTTGTAATAATTAATGAATTCATGGGGCTGTGTCCAGAGTCTATAAAACCTAATCCAGGTCAGAAGCATGACCAGATGGACAAGGACTGGGACAACCTGGGGGGGAATGGTCAGCAGAGTGGCAGCTGGAATCATCAGGTATCGTCTTGATCTGCAACACAACCAGGAGGACTTTGGACAGGGACAGCAACAAGTCTTTTGAGCCTGAGATGTGGGCCAAGACTTCATGTCTTCCAAAGTGTAAATGGAGCATGAGACAAGGAAAACATAGAGAGCGCATTCCTTAGATTTACAAGAATTTACAGTGGAGAAGGAGAACTGACCATACTCCCCCGGCACAATAATATAGCAGCATAAAACCTTGGGGCTGAGACAGGGGGGTCCAGTGACACTGTGGCCCTATCCGGGGGAGGCCCCGGACAGGGCCCAACAGGCAGGAAGACAGTCCACCCACATTGCCAAGCATCAACCAAAGGGACACCAACCAACCGCAAACACCCTGAAATGAGGGCCGAGCATTGCCAGCAGAGTTCACTCCAATTGCACGATGGGCGCAACTGAGAGAAAACAAGTCAGTGACTCCGCCCCCGAATGGCATTGGAGAGAGGGTATCCCAGTGGCGATGAGAGCCCACTTGGCAAGACAGCAAGGATGGACAGTATCAAGCCTTTCCCTTCACCTTCACACCTCTGGGCCAGACTGCACTTAGTCATAGACCATGCTGAAGAGATGATTCTTCAGTAGACACTTGAAAGTTTGCACCGAGTCTGCATTTCTAACCTTAATTGGCAGATCATTTCACAGTAGTGGAGCTCTATGAGAGAAAGCCTTGCCTCCGGCTGTTTAGAAATTCTAGGTACAATTAGAAGGCCTGCATCTTGCGATCTTAGGTAACGCGTAGGTATGTATGGCTGGATCATTTCAGCGAGGTAACTATGTTTATTTCCTCTTCTCTTCTGCATGATATACACTTAGGTCTGGAAATATTTGAACACTGCCAAAATTTTCATAATTTTGGCTCTGTACGCCACCACAATGGATTTGAAATGAAACAACCGAGATGCAATTGAAGGGCAGACTTTCAGCTTTAATTCAAGGGGTTGAACAAAAATGTATGAAACGTTTAGGTATTGCAACCATTTTCATACACAGTCCCCTTATTTTTGGGGCCCAAATGTAATTGGACAAATTTACACAATCATAAATCAATTGTTCATTTTTAATACTTTGTCGAGAATCCTTTGCAGGCTATGACTGCTTGAAGTCTGAAATGCATGGAAATCACCAAACGCTGGGTTTCCTCCTTTGTGATGCTTTGCCAGGCCTTTACTGCAGCTGTCTTCAGTTGTTGTTTGTTCATGGGTCTTTCTGCCTTAAGTTTTGTCTTCACCAAGTTAAATGCATGCTCTGCCATTGCAGAGTATTCCACTTCTTTGCCTTAAAAAACTCCTGGGTTGCTTTCGCAGTATGTTTTGGGTCATTGTCCATCTGTAAAGTGAAGCGCCGTCCAATCAACTTTGCTGAATTTGGCTGAATCTGAGCAGACAATATATCCCTATACATTTTAGAATTCATCTGGCTGCTTCTGTCTTCTGTCGCATCATCAATCATAGTTTAGTTGATCTTAGTTTCATCTGTCCAAAGAATGCTTTTCCAGAACTGGGCTGGCTTTTTTAGATGTTTTTTTAAGTCTAATCTGGCCTTTCTATTCTTGGTTTGCACCTTGTGGTGAACACTTTATTTGCTCTCGTGAAGTCTTTATGGTAATCTTGGATAATGATATGCCTACCTCCTGAAGTGTTCTTCACTTGGCTGGATGTTGTGAAGGGGTTTTTCTTTACCATGGAAAGGATCTAACAATCATCCACCACAGTTGTCTTCTGTGGATATCCAAGCCTTTTTGTGTTGCAGAGCTCACCAGTGTGTTCTTTTTTTCTCAATGTACCAAACTGTTGATTTGGCCACTCTTAATGTTCCTGCTATCTCTGATGGATTTTATTTGCAGCCTTGGGATGGTCTGTTTTACTTGCATTGAGAGCTCCTTTGACCGCATGTTGTGGGTTCACAGCAACAGCTTCCAAATGCAAATGCCACTCCTGGAATCAACTCCAGACCTGCTTATTTGATGAAGAAATAATGTAGGAATAGCCCACACCTGTCCATGAAACAGCTTTTGAGTTAAGTGTGCACTAACTTTTGGTCCCTTGAAAAAGAGGGGGCTACATATTAAAGAGCTGTAATTCCTACACCCTTCCTCCAATTTGGATGTGCATACCCTCAAATTAAAGCTGAGAGACTGCACTTTAAGCCCATTCATTATTTAACTGTAACTTGAATATATTTTGGTAAACAGCCAAAATAACAATTTTGGTAACAATTATTATTTTAGTAAACAGCCAAAATAATAATTGTGTCAGTGTCCAATTATTTCCAGACCTAACTGTAGGATATTCTCGGCATAATGGGTTTAGCAGCTTGATTCTGTGTGCATGGTCAAAGAGTTTTATCTTCCAAGATTCAGTGTGTTGCTTAGTATGCCCTCAATGAAGTTTATTGGATTTGATCCACTTTTGACTTCTTGCTTCCCTGTAATATAAACATTTTTGAATGGACTTTGAGCCCCAGGTAGCTTCCTGAGAGGGTGGCTACCACCCCCTAAACCCGTAAACTTGGTCTTAAAGGTGGGTGAACATATTTAAGGAATGTCTGGCCCTGGGGCGAAAATCTGATATCAAGTTTGGAGGGGACAGTTACATCAAATTTTCTCAAGAGCAATTTTTGAGGAGGACACCAAAAGTAGTGCTGTAATACTGGTTTAGTTTGCACCATTGGTTTGCTCGCTACTGTAGCTCTGCAAATTCAGCTATTGTGTGCAAACCCTACCAACATAAAACAAATGTACTGGATTAGTCTCATGTTAGCTACGTGCATTGAGTGCCTTTCAGATGGTAGACACGAACACTGTCACCTTGCCAGCTAAGGAACACTACATACACTGCACTGCAAGCTTCTCTCATTGACTCAAATTCAAACTGCTGCAAAAGCTGGTTGATGTTACTTTAGCTTGCTAGCAAACGTCAGCTAACCGCTAGCTAACATAAAGTGTGACCTGTAATTAAATGCAGAGGAAATTAAGGCTGGTAACGGTTAGAAATGTTTTTTATTGTATTGAGTGGTAGTACCAAACACATGTCTAACATATCCTTTGTTTGACCTACTTACTTAAAGTCAACAACCAACGACAGACTGTCAGATTCCCACTCATGCACTGTACCTGCACAATGTGCCACTGCTGAGGGCTGGGGGTCAGTGGATCAAACCATTGTGAGGCAAAGGGTGGGGGTGTCACAATTTTTTAAAACTTAAACCCGCTATTAAGTGTCTATAATCAGCACAAGTGCCTTAATTGCATCTTATTACTATTATTAAAATTACATAGTTATGTTTACATTAATATATTGGGGGGGGACAAATCATAGTTACCCCCAGGATGGGGGGGTCATGTCCCCCCTGTCCCCCCCGGGATTTCCGCCTATGGTCTGGCCAAGCATTTGGCATGAAACACTATTGCATCATGGCCATCAAACTTAGTATGAATGTTGATCGTTTTTGCATTTTCAAATTTTTTCTATTCCATCTCTCAATGGAGAAATGTTGTTTATGGGGGTCTGTGTGAATGCCCCAAGAGAGTAAGAGGTTATAGCAGAGCCCACTTTATTAGAGGAGAGCAGAGCCTTGATTTGTATCTTGGCATCAGCAAAGATCTAGTTCATGGCAGTCACCAAGATTGTCTTGGGTGGCTGTAGGCTAAAGCTGCAGGTGCTCGGATTTGAAACACATGAGATACCAAGATCCCAGCCAGATCTTTTCTTCTCACACAAGGAGTCTTCCTCAGAGTTTTGTTATGTACAAATTTTCTATAATTTTCAACACATTGTTGAATCAATATGGTCTGGGTGTGTTGAAAACTTCGATTCATTATTGGAATAGAATGTACTTTGGTTCTTTAGATACATTTGGCAGCATTAGCATAGCTGCATACAGGAGTGAAACCTCCTTTCTTTGGTCTTTTGGTGTTTCAGTGTTTTAATCACGATCACACCAACGTCCATTTATCCTTAAGTATGCTAATGACATGATGATGCTACTCCTGGACTTAAATGCCTGGACTTGAATGTCTTCGTGTTCCTGTTTGGGCTTAATAAACACTGACTGTAGCCAGCAGCACTGAAAGTGTTAGTAATAAAACACAGTGGTGTAGAAGAGAAGTTTGGAAACTTAGAAACATTTTAATCCAAGTGACCTCAGCATTCAGTGTTCAGAATTCAGTATAGAAACACCATGTTTGGAACATGCTCAAATTGGCCTCTCCACTTTTTTATATTTTTTTATATTCTCCAGAACTACTGGAGTTCTCCCTGAGATTGGATGCATTTTCGTTCAAGTAATAATGATTTGATTGGTGACGACAACATTTTCCTTGCAGCAAATCTCTGGGAGCTGCAACACTACAATTCTTCACACAGCCGGAGGATACTCCTACCTCTACAGCTATGACTGTACACTGATGCCTGGTACTGTACCTTTCTTGAACCTGACCTTTATATGTGAACATGACAGAAGGGAAAACTTTTCTGTTCAAGCCTGTGCAGAATATATGGACCTAACTGTGCCCTTTCTTTGACTCTTCCCTCTCTCCTCCGCAGACCCTCCAGAGAAACTGCAGCAAACCTGTCCAACCTGCCCCCTGCTGCTACCTGTAGACAGCCCCAAGGCGGTGCACGCTGCTGGGTTGACCCTACACAGATTTAATACCCAGAGCACTCTGCCCACCAGCATGGCCCTGCAGAACCTCACCAGGGCCTCTGTACAGGTAGCTAATAGACCAGGGCCTAGTTTCACAAAAGAATGTTAAGACTAAGTTTGAACCATCATAGTAGCACCATTACATCTCTGAGCTACTGTTTTTCCCAAAACCCTTGATGCAGAAGTTGCAGTAGAAAACGTGTAAGCCCAACTTATTCAAAATTGATATGGATATAAAAACTTTGAGGGCTTACAACATCCTTCAAACTTAACCAGGACAGGATTGAAGTGGTTTGTAACTTAAGCCAATGCCACAATTCTGAATTAAGGGACATCTAATGTTGGTCTTTTCAAGAGATGCACTGGCTCATGTTATATCTGATGTTGTGTCTGTTCTGTCGTCTTTTCTTTTGAGACATCGTTTAACAATGATCAATGAAGTCTATGAGAAAAGGTAGTTTGCAGATGTAAATGAATATTGTTTGTTTCTAATTTTAATAGCATTAAACCTTTCGTTGTTGAAAACCACTGATAACAGAAAATGTGTTTTGTTTTGTATAGTGCCTCGATTGAACTTTGCTAATTTTTCCCTCTATATCATTTATGATGTGTAACAGCATGGGTGCAATGAAATAACAATTCTGAGAGTTAGTTCTTCATTATAGAGTAAAATATAAGGGTCTCAATTGGGCCAATGTGCAGCCATAGGTGTGTTCACTGTTGGTGATCCCACAAGCTGATATTTTCTGAAATGTTGTTTTTTCCCCAGAATAAGCCAGTTCCAGGCACCTTTGTGGAGTACACTGTTCAAGAGTGTCGCAAGGGATATGTGGGCCTGTGTGTCCCGGCAGACAAGAGTGGAGACGTACGTGTGTGCTAGAACCTATGGACACATTTAGTATCAGTAAATGGGGATAAAATACAATGGAGCTACAAAACTATTGTGTTGTTTTCCTTCAGTCTATCAAAGCTAAATTACATTTCTTCCACTTACATTGAGTTACGACCCTTTCCTTTGTAGCCAGCTGGGTTCTGTATGGGGGCGGTGTACGGAGATATCGGCCAACCAGATGTGGAGGTGTCTTGTGAAATATTCCACCCACAGGTATTATCAGTATGCCTCCAGTGTATCTGTTAGTTTGTTGTTCTGTTCAGTTCTAGGAACCAAATCTGTGTTAGTCATAAATGAGGCAGATTACCAGGTTTACGCTTTTGTGCGCTTTGTAAAACGTCTGCGGGGAATGCTGCTGTTTTATGTTTCATCTGTATTCCTTTCACATTAGAATGCCAGGATGGTTGCAGTCACTTTTTTACATAGACATTTTTCTCCCAATATTTGTGGCTTCGTAGTTTTTATTGTCATTGAAGTAGATGGAAATTCAGAGAGGCTAGCAGATATGGAACACTTTGGGTCTTTGTGTGTCAATGAAGGTGTATTGTTCATGAAATAACACAATTTTAAGAGTTAAATAAGACTTTTGACCAATCGGCACACAAATATGACTCTGTCACTTAAGTTTTTGATGTGTACATTATTGTGTTATTTGTGGTTACACTATCACTTGTAATGCATATTTCACAGTGATTCATTGGAATGCTATAATGCGTGTAGAGTTCGTTGTCGCACACCTGCCGCTGCAACAGGAGAGGAAGCCCTACACCATGATGGTGGCAAGAAGAAAGAAAAGCCTCTTCCACAAAGTTGCTGGGACTGCTGGCCAGAAAAAAACAAAAAAGTTAACTGACAGGCAAATGATGCTCACCCTTAAAACATATGCTTCATTTGTATGACTGTTTAGTTGTTGCCAAGCTAAGTTCAATTTCACCTGTTGCTACCACTTTCGTCAGGCCGATTCCGCATACAACTTCATGCATAGATTGGATATATCCAAAGAATGTGTACCGGACTTGAATGACCTACTAGCTTGAAAAGTTGCCAATGGGGTTATACAATTGGTGCAGTGTATGTAGAGGAAGGCGGTGTGTTGCAAAGCAGAGGATTGTGAGTTTACAGTTGGTAAACTGCCAGGGGAGGAAGCTAAACTGTTTGCAAGCGCACGTTGATGTTGGTGACAGTGGTTCCGTGACCCGGTTGTTTAGCAAGTCTAGGAGGGGTGAGTGTAATGTTTAAAACATACTGTAAGCTCACTCCACAGCTAGCTTGAAATGGTGTAAATGGGCATATACAATTGGTACCTTTTGTTTTGTTCAAACAGTTTGAAAATTGTCAATGAGGTTGTTCATGTGCGTTGCAAAGCAGAGGACCACGAGTTTGCGCCCAGTGTGGGGCCAGGGAAACATTCTGTGGAGGAAGCTAAACTATTAGCAAGAACATGTTGATGTCTGTTAAGGATGCACCACACAAAAAGCTCTGAAACTGCCTCTGCGAGGCAATGCTGTATGACGAGCGCAGTGTTCCACTGGAAATTAATGGCACTGGTTCACCCAAATTGATGTTTTAGATATGATCAAAGTGTTATGCTCACTCAGAAGTAGTATCTACATACTGTTGGTATTAAGCCAACACAAAGCTTTGTTAGCTAGTAGTATACCTAGAAATGTAAGCAACCTAAGCCAACATCCCGCTGTAATGTAACATTTAAAGTGTGTATTGTCAAAAATCTATCAATGATCCTAATAATTGCATAGCTGGATAGCTAGTTAACAGTTAATAACAAACAGTATAACTATATATTAAATTTAAAAAATTTAATTGTTAAGTTTCAAAAACATCCAAACTGCTCGCAAAGTACTTAAGGGTCTTGTAGTTACCTTAACTAGGGAAAATGGGCAGATTGCCTAAATTATCCCCATTTACAGTGTGGATTCTCTTGACAAAACCAAATTAAAAACAGCCTTAAGATTTGTGTCTTTGGGAGGAGTATGTAGCCAGGTTATGTCCATCGCAAGCTGCTTGAAGGAGTTGGACGGTTTCGATTTCCAAACAGCAGTAGCTCACTTTGGCCAAGATCCATGGCAAATGCTGACACACTCTGCTGTTATCCCAAACAACCCTGTGCAATAGGGTCTCCCGTTGTGTGTGTTTCATAATACCAGCTGCATGAAATGTCGGTTTGCAAAACACTGGTGGCTAAACAAAAAATCTCCAGGACAAGTGCCCAGAAAGCCTGGGTCTGGTGACGTCTCTGGTTTTAAGAAAATTGTCGGGTTGATTTTCTGGGAAACTAGTCAAAAGGTCTCCACAGTTCTAGATTAAACAAATTACATTGGCCTACACAAATAGCTGTGTTTTGTTTTAAAAAAATATATATATAATAAATATATTAGGCTCATTTAGAATGTTATAAGTGTATAAAACCTGTTATGTTATAATAACATCATTTTCTACTTTATGGTATGAACCTCTTGGCTAACATTTGAGAACTATTATATATAATAGCATTTTTATTACTTCATAGTGCTGTAGGCTATGTATCCCGTACATTTGTCAAAGGCATTGAAGGTCCTCAAGAACACAATGGCCTCCATCATTCTCAAATGGAAGTTTGGAACCAACAACGCTCTTCCTAGAGCTGGCCGCACTGAGCAAACAGGGGAGGAGGGACTTGGTCAGGGAGGAGACCAAAAAATCGCTGGCCACTATGACAGAACTCCAGAGATCCTGTTTTTAGATGGGTGAACCTTCCAAAAGGACAACCATTTCCGGAGCACTCCAGCAATCAGTCCCTTATGGTAGAGTGGCCAGACGGAAGCCACTCAGTAAAAGGCACATGACTGCTGAGAGTCCTTTAGGTGGCTTTTGGCGAACTCCAAGTGGGCTGTCATGTGCCTTTCCTGAGGAATGGATTTTGTCTGTAACTCTGGAGCATTGTCAGAGTGACCAACTGGTTCTTGGTCACCTCTCTTACCAAGGCCTTGCTCCCCTGATGACCAAGTTGGCCAGGCAGTTAGCGCTAGGACGAGTATTGGTGGTTACAAACATCTTCCGTTTAGGAATGATGGAGGCCATTTTGGTCTTGGGGACCTTCAATGCTGCATAAATGTTTTGATACCCTTCCCTAGATCTGTTCTTCGACAGAATCCTGTCTCAGAGCTCTACATGCAATTCCCTAGACCTCATGGCTTAGTTTTAGCTCTGTCTTATGACGCTGTCATATATAGAGGGTTCATATATAAAGAAAAGTCTGTATCTTAACTTACAGCATGGTCAAATTGGCGGAGTTTGGACTAGGTGAAGGGATATTAGTGTCCCAATTGTTTCATTGTATTTTATTGTTTAATTGTGTTGTCTTTTACCATCCTCTCTAGGGCACAGATGTTGTTCATGACGCGACTCGCCCTCAACCACCAATGATCTCAGAAGTTGCCACCTTAGCTCCCGACATTCCCATCTCAGTTACAAAAGTCCCTGTCATCATCCCCTCCAGCCCCACAGCATCCCCGCCTATTCTGGATGACTCCCAACCACCACTCTTTGACTTTGTGTCACCGTCCTCTAGCGAGTCTCAGGAGACTCCAGATTTTCCGTTGTCTCCCTACTCTCCAGGAGTTCCAGATTCGTCCTCTGAGGAGTATGGAGGAACTGTAGTGCGGCCGCCCTTCAACTTCCATTATCGTCCCCTACGCAGACGGAGGCATTCCTCAGTGACAGCCAAGCCCCCTCACACCCCTGTCTTCCTGGCTGAGTTCCCCAGCTCACCCTCTCCTTTCCGCTCCTGCCCTGGTCTTTCTCGCTACACTACCGCGTAGACTAGGCAACAGCCAGGGTTTTCTTTAGTTTGGTCTTTAGTTTGGCCTTCTTGCAAAAATGTATACATTTCTCTATGCAATGTTTCACAGTTCTTAAATTATGTAGAGATTACTTTTAATTGTTTTGGGTAATTCAGGATTTTCTACTTTGTTTGATCTGGATCTTAGGAAGGTTCCTTTTTCCAATAAAAATTTTGGCCACAACTGTGATTATAGAGGACCAGTCAACAACATTATTTGTGTGTGAGTACACCCTATATATACAGTTTTACTGTCCCGTTACGTTACGTTAAATCCTAACAATAATTGACTGAATGGATATGGTTAATAATTTTGTTATTTTTCTGAATTTAAATTGACAAATATGAACTGACACCTGGAATTTAAACACACCCAAATAATTATGAAGACAACAGAAAGGTTGCAATTCGCTAATAATGGTATTTCTATCAACACCTCTTAACAGTTTGCCATTGGGGGAAACACATTATAACACAAACTGCTATATACTAGTACTACATGCTAGTATCAGCCTTTTGTTTTTATTGATTCAAGAATGTATTTAAATAATTTTGTTCAAAATCGTTGCTATATACTATAATAATCAGTACATCTCCAAAACATGTAAATCTACCTCACCAGCCAATTTGCTAGCCACCAGTAGTTTGTTCCCACAAATAGTTGTTGTAAAGTAAATTGTTGTTTCAAAGTAAAAAACAACTGTTAAATACCATGTTTAGTATATGTTATGTTATTGTTGTTTTTAAGTGTTTGTACATAGTGCTAACATCAAGGTAGCATTTGCCAGCACAACTCAAGAATGACCCAGATTGTCCTGAATGTTGCTAATTTCATCTGGTGTTTCCTGTGAAGTTCTATTGAATTTCTAATCCAGCGTATGTTTGATATTTTAGTTGATTATGACATCTCTCCTATGCAAACGTATTCTGATGTTAATAGTTATTTCTTCTGCAAGTTATATTTCTGAGGGTTCTTTGAGACTTAATTTCAGACATTTTAATCTGATGTAAAACATTCATTAAACAGACTTTCATTAAACAGACTATATTACAACATTAAACAGACTATATTAAAACATTCATTAAACATTCATTAAACAGACTATATTACATATTTGTCTCGCTGTTGGTGTGCTTTTCTGCAGCGCAGACACATCTTTGACACAACTCTTTAGATCGCCTTTCAAAGACATTTCATACTTTTAAAAGTTTCGTACTGCACATCCCTAACCCAGGAAAGGACATCAGTCAGAAGTTGGCCCAGTCGTTTATGACCATTTAATTTCCTGTGGCCTTATATAGGCCAGTATTCCCATTACTAACCATATAATACAATTCTTTGCAAATCTTTTGTTAAAAATGGAAAATTAGGCCAAAATCATGTAACGTTTTCACAGTCTGATTGTGATGCAGCAGGTCATGAATTTGAGCTGAAGCTTCCCTGATGATAAACAAAGGCACAGTTTGAGTTTGACTGGTTGACAGAGTTTGATGCTATCTTGTCTTTTCCTAAGCTTGTCACTTTGTGAGGCAGACACTATTGCCATTTCATATCCCACTGTACTCTTCAGTTCCACTCAACTCTTCCACTCTGAACTTTGTTAACCCCATGATTTTCTCATTGTCATATAGCGTAGAGCAGTGAGAATTACTGTTCCATCAGGCTCAGTGTAGTGTGGAGGGAATCCACAGAAGGGACAGAAAAGTGGAAACCAGAGAAAACCCAAGTTAAAATATAAATGACAAATTACAATATCTCAGTTTACATCACTCCTAGGGTGAAGCCTGTCTTTCAGAAGATTTATTACAGTATCTCTGTTCATATAATACCCCAGGATGAAGCCTGGCTTTCAGAAGGTTTATTACAATATCTCTGTTTAAATGATACCCCAGGGTTGAGCCTGTTTTCAGAAGGTTTATTACAATATCTCTGTTTAAATGATACCCCAGGGTT
>JACXGI010004924.1:0-33694 GCA_016801175.1 Esox masquinongy
CATACGCAACAAACTGTGATGCACTGTGTGTTCTGACTCCTTTATATCAGTATCAACATTAACCTTTTTCAGCAATTTGAGCTCGTCTGTTGGATTGGACCACATGGGCCAGCCTTCACTCCCCACGTGCATCAATGAGCCTTGGCCACCCATGACCCTGTCTCCGGTTCACCGCTTTTCCTTCTTTGGACCACTTTTGATAAGTACTGACTACTGCGGACTGGGAATACCCCACAAGCGCTGCAGTTTTGGAGATGCTCTGACCCAGTCGTCTAGTAATCACAATCTGGCCCTTGTCAAAGTCGCTCAGATCCTTACGCTTGCCCATTTTTCCTGCTTCTAACACATCAACTTTGAGGACAGAATGTTCACTTGCTGCCTAATATATCCCACCCACTGACATGATGTGCCATGTTCATGAGATTATCAGTGTTATTCACTTCATATGTCAGTGGTCATAATGTTACGGCTGATCGGTGTATAAACAGTGCTGTAAATATGGTAAAACCTCTCCGATTTAGCAAAGACAATATAATACTTTAATAATTAGTGACATATTTTTTATTTTCTATTTTGCAATTAACACACGCTTTTTTAAAATCATTTATTGATATATTTGTAAGCATCTACAGAGTCCTAAAACAAAGCAGTAGTCACCCAAAGTTTCAAGGACATTTAAGATTTCCAACCAATAGTTGAGCAGCGTAAAGCACATGGCAATTCAGTGGAGCAGTAGGCCCTCTGCAGGTTGACGCTTGCCATCTAAAATATTTCCAGAAATATCCTATTTAATTTGACTTTGGATTAGTGTCGTGTTTAGAACCCTGAATTGTATGAGACAATATCTAGAGTTGATTAAACATGTGTGAATGTATTCCAGGCTATCCTCCAAGTCTGTTATGGGTGTGTCAGTGCCTGGCTTCTCCTTCCACCTTGCCCTGATGGCATCTGTTTAGGGTGGTTTAGCAGATAAGAATGTATCTGACCAATGGGATATAAGTTCAGTTAATATGGGGCACATTTTGAAACACCCATCAAAAAGAAAGGAAAAACAGTAGCATAAGTGAAAATTCTGTTGTTCTGTCCTAGAGCAAGGCAGTTAAACCCACATTGTCATTGCTGAAAATGACAATGTGTTCTCAGTCACACTTGGAAAAATTTGAGGATTTTCAAACACAGAAAGATGTTTCTAACATAGAGTCTGTAAGTTATTTATGGAAAGCAAAAAATTCATAGGCAAAAGCTCCTTTAATGTACACATCCACGACAGTGTGATTACCTATGTTTCTCCATTCTAAGGTTGAAATTACCTTTATTTTGGGTCCAGATATGAAGTGTGCTATGTACAATGGAATTGTGATTTTGAAGAGATTACTCAAGATTGATAGTGGATGTGATCAAGGTACCAATAGTGAAGGGGTTGAAATTCTAATGCCCCTTTAGAAACTAGCTAGTCAAAGTAGGAGTGGCATAGCAATAGCATCATCAAGCAAGATTATGGCAACGTGGATGTTAGCGACATCATTAAGGTACCACATTCAGGAGAAACAGTCCATTACATCAATGAGAGGGAGCAGTTGCTCTTCCCTGCCAAAACCACATTGTCCCCCAAACTCAAACTTCATGAACATTGGTAAGAGAGAGTGGATGAGTTATATTAGCACATAGTTTTCTCTCTGTACACTTAAATCCCCTCCTCACCAACCAGTAAACCACAATTGGTCTTGCTGAGACATTGATGACGATAGTTGGCAGGGTTGGCTATATCACACTTAGGCAGTGTTTGGAAGTTGAGAGAGACTGAAGCAGTGAGTGTATAGCATATCTGTCATCTGTTGTATACGCAGTCAGGATGTCCCTGCAGGGAATAATAACTCACCAGACCTGGGGTAGTCTTCTTTACTGAGGGGGAATAGAGAGACAACACTTTCCAAGGAGCCTGCTGTGTTGGACTGCCTTCATTTATTGTGGTTGGTAGTCACTCAACATTTTTAGGGACCATGTTGTGTTTGTTTGAATAATGGAAAAGAATCACAACATTGAAATGCAGTAGGGAAAAAAGAAATTGTTTTTGGGGTTTTAAAATTCTAGTGACTTTCACCAAATTCCCTATTTTTCCAGATATCCTGGTTGTAAAATTTGAGAGGGTATAGGCTGGATGTCTGAAAGAATTTTGGGAAAAAACTATAACTTTAGCAATACTTGTAATTGTGTTTGTCAACATATTATGTACCTTTCATATGGCAGCATAGCTGTGGATTTTTGTGATGATGCTTGGCCATAAGAGGTAATTGAATTTCAGAAAACTGGGAAGGGACAAAAATGGGGTAAATAATAATAAACTTCCTTTAGATTGTATATGCAAGTGTAGAAACACATTGGTTGAAATATTCACAAGTGATTGACAAATCGTTTTGGCATTTACACAGTAAGTGGTACAGGCATGCAAAGATTGAAAGTAGTCCTAACAAAAGTATTATAAAGGTATTCCATTTAATGTAAAAAATATTTTTAAAATTATCACCAATGTGTGTCTGTGAGTATACATAGGTAGTCATATGTGTGTGTGTGTGTGTGTGTGTGTGTGTGTAGGGCTTGTTCACAGAGTGAGGTTAGAAACCCGCAGCGTACTGTTCTCCTTCACTAACGACATTCAGATGGGATAGCTAATACATGTTTACATATCAGCTGCATAGTTCATGACTAGAGTAAGCAAAGCTTTAATTATTTTACCCGGGGACGAGACCAATACAGTGAACTTATTTTTCTCGCGACGGGTGTTTACGGGTGTCCTTTGATGACCAGACATGTTTATTTTTGGAACAATCCTATAGCTGACAAGAAAGCAAAGAAAAGTAATGACACATAGACATTGACAAATGGAGGTACACATGGTAGATTATTTTCCAGAATAATGCCTGAAAGGCCAAACTGAATGGGAGGGGGCAATTAAATATGACTATATCACATGCATACACACATACTTGAGGCCATACCACAAAGAATACAAAAACGTCTGGAGTGGTGTTACAATGGAATAGGATTAAAATACAGTACCTTGTTACCTGTTACCTCGTTACTAAATAGATTTTTATGGTAGTACATAAGCTATTGATAATGCAATCAAGGATCAAGGCTTGATGTTGAATTAGTAGCACTCTAACTAACCTTTCTGTATTGTCATTCCCAGAATGTTTTGGAGAATCACTCTCACGGTCCTATTAGTTGGGTTCCTCTGTGTGGGCACAGAGACCAGAAAACCCCGCACCCAGGGCTCCATCCCCTCACCTTCCAAGACCCAAGTAAACCTGTCAGAGCGCCAGCGCCTGTTGCCATGGAAACCTGAAGTCCTTTCTTCAAGTCGGGAGGCTCTGGTGGTCACAGAGAGCCGCTACCTCCGACGTGACTGGTGCAAGACACAACCCCTCCGCCAGACGGTGAGCGAGGAAGGCTGCCGGAGTCGAACGGTGGTCAACCGCTTCTGCTACGGCCAGTGTAACTCCTTCTACATCCCCCGCCACATGAGCTCCAGCTCAAATCGAGGACCAGGTTCTGCCCGGAAAAAAAACAACAAGGCAGAGGAGCCCTTCCTGTCCTGTTCCTTCTGCAGGCCACACCGTGTCACCCAGCTCACTGTTCAGCTTGACTGTCCAGGTCTGCAGCCCAACTTTCGCCATCGCAAAGTGCAACACGTCAAACAGTGTCGCTGCATGTCGGTGGACGTAAGTGATAGCAGGAAATTATAAGGAATTATTTTTAGCCAGATGATAACCGTCACAGTGAACACTAATGTGAACGTCAAAGTGAACGTTAATATGAACATGAATACCATTGACATAACAGGGGAAAGCTAGTGTTTCTCCCTTATATTGGATTATTCTGCATCATCCCTTTATACATTGTTTAATTGGTCACACACAATGAACCCTAAATATACAGACAGTACAGAGTTGCCCAGGAATATGACTTTTGACGGCATTGACAGCTGTGGGTGAGTTATAGCTACAAAGTTCTGGCAAAATGGATGCATAGCACAGCATAAACTAAAGAAAAGACATATTTAAGTAAAATTTAGTCAACTGGATCTTTCCACTCAAAAGTATACAGTTTGTGATATTACCTTATCTACTGCCATGCACTGATGTCTCTTTTCAGCTAACGTTTGGCTCTAGGACAATGCTGTACATGGGGGAGCTATCCATAAGATCTGGAATATGCTCTGCCTGTGTTTAAAATGTCCAAATGTGAAATTATTCACACAAATATCAAGCTAACCAGTAAATAAGTTATGTTATTATATTTTGTATAGTCCTAACTGTTCTTCTATGAATATATATGTAAATGACAATAGAAAAAGTGATTATTAATATACTTTATATTGAATATATTTCATGTGAATATCAAGTGAATGTAAACAATGTTGTGTCATTAAAGGATACGGTAGACTGATGGTTAAGAATAGGTTGAAAAATTATTCAGATAGGCTTATTGTCAATAAATAGTATTTTATCTTGACAAAGAGATTATTGCACCTAGAGATACAGTCACCAACAGTTAAATAAAGCTTCAACAGAACACCAATCAGGACAGCAAATATACAAATAAAAAGGATATGTCCATTACAGTTTGCATAACATTTTACATGTAACATAGATAACACTTAGGGTTTTAGATAAACCTCATCTTTACATCAAACATCAACCATTTATGAAAAGCAGTCGACGACAAACCCAAGATTGCTACAACGCAGGCTGTCACTAAGGAAGACTCATTTCCAAAAAACTTGTACTGCCAGAGTAATTTGGCTGAAGGGCATTGGCTCATTGGCCAGAACTAAATCAGTGTGCTATAAGGCACTTGCTGTCTGGTAGGCAAATATAAGCCAGTGTTGTGCTCTGTTTTTTTTTACTGCAAGATAGTAGAGATGGATCCCACATGGTTCAATTAAGAGTACAGCATACCAGGGTTTGATTTGTGCAAAGAAAAAGTATTAAAATATATGCAGCCTTTAACTGTATGTTAACTGTATGTTACTCTGGATGTTGGCTCAATTGGATATTACATTTAAATTATGTTACATCAGCAAAACTCTCTAGGAGGTAGTCATATGAGTTAAATACTTAACCATAGACAGTGTATTACACCAGCAGAACTTTAGAAGTGTCCTTGATAAACATGATTGTCTTAAGTGGAATATTCTATCAAATGCTACAGGGAATACCACAACATGTCTGTGACTTCAAAATGATGTATTACTCATTATTGTCCTCTGTCTAAAATAAACTATTTCATTCAGTATTAAATACTTTGCTAAATACTTTCCTTGGACGTGGGGGAAATCTCTCTGACTGATTCTGCCAAAGCATGGTACTGTATTTTTACAGTGAACTCCAAAAGTATATGAATATTGACACATTTTATTGATTTTGTTTTTTAGGCTCGGTATTCCACAATAGATAAAATATTTACAATAACCACAGAGAAGGCGTAAACTGTCACTTTTAATTTTAGGCTATTTCCAATCATTTCGAAAGAACCATTTAAATATGAGAGCACTTTTTATACATTGACAACACAAAGAGCGGTCAATGCAAGTCAAGCTGTACATCATTTGACAGTCAAATCAAATTAAATGAATCAGAGACATAGACAAATCATTAGGCGTGCCAAAATCAGCAGCTCTTTGGTACATTAGCAATAAGAGTTCAGCATATGCAAACAACGTGGTAGAACAAGGAAGACCATGAAAATAGGTGATGAAGAATACTTTCAATGGTGACTTAAAAAAATTAACAGTCCAACAGATCAAGAAAACTCTCCAGGAGGTAGTAACTCATGAGTTAGTACTCCCATAGACAGAAGAGTGCACCAGCTGTACTTTAGAGGGCACACTATAAGATGCAAACAAATATTAAGCTCCAAGAACAGAACTGCAAGGCTACAGTTTACTAAAAAGTAGCTAAAGAAGCCTGTAGAGTTCTCGACCAAGTCTTATGGACAGATGAGATGGAACATAACCTTTACCTGAGCGATGGAAAAAGGAACATTTGAAGAAAAAAGTGACTGTCCATGATTCAAAGTATACCACCACATCTGTGAAACATGGTGGAGGTGGTGGTACGCTAGGGCATGTATGGCTCTGAATTCTAAAGTGGACAGCGACATCTTGTCTGCTCACATGAAAGCAAATGCCTCACCAGGGAACATACCCAGCGTCTGGTGAAGTCTAGGCCTCACAGACATACGCATACAAAGGATATGCAAGGGTTCTTACCATTTGTTGTTCAGTAGGACTGTTTTTCCTGATTTAGTTTTTCATATTTTAGTTTTTCACATTTATTTTCTGTAGGGCTCAGTTGTAAAATAGACCTATTCCTCAGACTTACTCTGTATAAGAAAAAGGTTAAATAAAAAAGTGTTAATCATGAGAACATGGTATTAATCTGTCCAAATACTATTGGTAACCTAAAATCGGGGGACAATGTACAAAATGTGCAGTTGTTTTTAAATGGTTCATACAATATTTTTTAAAAGCCCTCGCATGAAAACTCTTTAACCCCATGGTCATTGTATTATTTCAAATTCAAAGTGCTGGAATACAGAGACAAAAAACAAAATACTGTGTCACTATCCAAATACTGTAAAAGTTTACTGCATTGCACTTTCCAATAAGGCGACACTGTTTGTGGCATATCATGGTGATGGAAATGAACAATAACAACAAACACAATAGCAAAACAAGTTCTGTTCAAACTTCTCCTAGATAAGAATTCTCCTGTAGAGTGTCTTAGATTTTCTGACTCAGTTTGGCCTTCTGTGAAACACAAAAAAGGAAGTTACAGGCATTACAGTGTTTCACGTAGATCAATTCATCACTGCATTTTCAAAATAAAATAATGTGTGTT
Organism: Esox masquinongy; assembly: GCA_016801175.1. Lineage (NCBI taxonomy): Eukaryota > Metazoa > Chordata > Actinopteri > Esociformes > Esocidae > Esox > Esox masquinongy. Next base: position 6,906 of record JACXGI010004924.1, read on the forward strand.
AGAATTCCTCACATCTACTGATGACAAGCGGGAGGAGCATTTTATACAGATGCTAAAATTGGGGTGAGAAAAGCGTGAAATACAGAGAATATGGTGTTAGAAAGTAGACAGAAAGGCGTTCGAAACTTACTATTCCAGAGGACTGTTTGGGTTTAACACTATACGAAGCCTTCTCTCTAGCTTGTTTAAAGACCTCCTCTGCCATTTTCAGTCTGAAAAGACAACAATAGTTTCAGCCATACATACGTAATATACACATACATATTTGCTTATGAAATGCAAAAAAAAGAAAAATGATAGAAACACAGATAGGGTATGTTTGCAGTGGAAAAAGGACAGACAATTCAGCAGTGAGTTTCTACAGGAAAGATTTGTGCTGGTCCTGTTAACACAGCAGAAAGTTATGTGACCAGCAATACTGAATTTGTAAATTTAGAGATTACAAAATGGAGGTGGATCATACAAGTCTTTGGAAGAAACAAGGTCCCGGATCAAACAAGCTATAACGACAGTGTGGTGTTGAAATAACTGTGAAAAAGCCTTATGTACTTGCTGTCAAAAAAGAATGTGACAGATAAATAAGTTGAACAGATACAGGATCTCACAAAAGTGAGTACACCCCTCACATTTTTGCAAATATTTGATTATATCTTTTCATGTGACAACACTGGAGAAATGACACTTTGCTACAATGTAAAGTAGTGAGTGTACAGCTTGTATAACATTGTAAATTTGCTGTCCCCTCAAAATAACTCAACACACAGCCAGTGACGCCGACAGGGTGGGACAACCGTGAACTTTGTCCTGGGCCCAGGCTTGGGGAGGGCCCATTTGGTTGATTTAAATATAATTATTAATTTGTCAGTCAATGTTAGTATTCAGTACTATCGAGAAGGTTAACAGTTACTAAACAGAAGAACTGCATTGATGAAGGGATTCATGTTTTTTACTCTTTGCTGCTTTTTTTTATACAGCATTATGATTAAACCTTTTTCGGTAAAAATTGTTTGTTCTACCAACAGCCAGTCAGAGTCATACCCTAACACCAACAGCCAACATAACTTTGTTAAAGCTCACACCTGAGACCTTGTAACACTAATGAGTCACATGACACCGGGGAGGGAAAATGGCTAATTGGGCCCAATTTGGACATTTTCACTTAGGGGTGTACTCAATTTTGTTGCCAGCGGTTTAGACATTAATGGCTGTGTGTTGAGTTATTTTGAGGGGACAGCAAATTTACACTGTTATACAAGCTGTACACTCACTACATTACATTGTAGCAAAGTCTTGTCTTGTCACATGAAAATATATAATTAAATATTTGCAAAAATGTGAGGGGTGTACTCACTTTTGTGAGATACTGTAAATATAATGAACAAAATGCCTAAACACTTCCATAACTGTCACCACCACCAAAACTGGCCTGTGCCCACATTATTAAATTAAGGGGACTAGACAGAAAAGCAAACCCATCTCTTACTATAATTCAAGCATTGCACCCAATCCATGGATACGCCTACTTATGCCATACTCAAAATCATCAAGTAATTGTCATCAAATCTACCACCATCACAAATGCATAGAACGTGGAAAATTCGTGTTCATACCTTTCTGTTTAATAGTCAAAAACAATCCACAGAACAGCGATGGAGCTCTCCTCCTTTTCCCTATTCGGTTCTTTGCTCCTCAAGTCTTGGGCAGTACTATGACTTTTTGCAATCTATGAATTGACATATAGAATTGGACTAAACAGGGTCAGTGGTCATCCAACAAAGTGAAGAAATAGAAGAGAGGAGATAGTGGAGGTGTTGGGAGATGCTCGGTCTGCGGTGAATATCAAGTTCACCTGGGAAAATCCCCTCTCACATTCTGCGTTGGACAATTGTATGGAGTTGACCACTGCCAAGAGTTCTTTCAGACCATGTGGAACTACTGTTTCCTTGTTTTCACAGTATCCCCTTAAGGCCTGAATAGTACTCCTTGCACTATACATGTGAAACTGCTGGAAGAGAGAATTCACTTCTTGTTCCCCATACAATCTCCTCTCGTCCTGGGGTCAGTATTGACAGTAAATCACTTTTAAATATCGTCAGTGAGCTTGCTGTAACCTGTCCGGCCTTGTCCCATATGTGACAGCAATAACATTTTTAGGTTTCTCATCTGACTCCTGAAGAACTCTCTCTGGTCCATGAAGACCCTGTCATTGGTTGTCCAGCATGCAATGGAACATGTTGAAAAATGTTCTCTTGAATTGCCCTCTGGGTCGCTTCAGTATGACTACATAGTTGTTCACACATGCTTAAAACACTCTTGCCTGGCGACAAATTTGCTCTTTGTGCACATGTGCAGTCTGACTTTTGAAGACCCAGTGACAGCTCAGCCAGTTCCTGAAGAGCATCATACATAAGGCCCCAATTTTGTACGAAGGCGTGGATAGATGCTTAGCAAGTCCTGTGTAGCTCTCGCGGTAAGCGCTGCCATGTGAACCAACATCCACTGCGTGAATAAAATGTTTCTAGAGAGCAGGATAATATTTCCATACAGGTTGGATGGTTCTAAAACTAGAAGCTACCCAGCTATTCTCCAGGATTTGGTCAATTTTACAAAACTGGATGTCTAAACTGTCAGCACATTCTTTCATTTCTGCCCTGTTCTAATTTGATGTGCTGCTTAACAAATACAGTTTATCCAAGATCATCTTTAAATGGTTTATTGACTCATTCATTACATAGTTGGCAGCAAGTTCGATGTGCAGAGCAATGCCACACAATGATGTTGAGAAATGGCATCTTTAGCCTGGATGCCACCTCACCTTTTGGCCCAAGCATAACAAATGCACCATCACATGACAATCCAATAGGTGTTTCAGTTAGAAAGACCTGCATAAAGTTGACCTGTTCTAGAGCAAGTAAAAGTTGATTGGCGATTCCTTCCGCACTTAAATTGTCAAGTTCAACTATTTCAATAACAGTGTTCTCAGGCGATTCCATCTGGCAGTTGAAGTCTTACATTGTTAATCAATGCACTTTTCTTGCTTACACCAGTAGCATCATCAAGAATAAGGCCAGGTTTGGTCGCACACTCAACAATCTGCTCAAATCATTTCCTTTTCCTTTCTGATGATATGTGCTCTTGAATATTTGAACATGCCACATTGGAGTGGAGAATTCAACCCATGTCCAAACCGTTCAGCTCCTGACAATCTATTTGCTTCTCAAAGCCATAACCTGCCCTGTGGCGTTTTGCATCATTGTAAGCTATGTGAAAAACTTATGTTGTTGTCTTAACTTGATCAGATTAGCTGTTGATAATTTTCTGTGTAATATAATCCTGTTTTACTTTATCCACAATATCAGACAATGCTATGTGTGCCTTGATCTTTGCATGTTCAAACACTTTCTTCCTCAGAGCCCGTTGTTTTTTGGGGATATCTGGTGTGGATGAGGTGACTGAACACTACAGACATTCTTTAGCCAGCTTCATCCCAGCAGTCTTGTCTAGACCCAGTGACCCAGCCTTTTTACAAACGACACCGCCCAGACGTGACTTATCAACGACTTGCCAAGGATAGCAGGTTTTCAATTTTTTTACCTCTGCTACTGTCCCAGAATTCCCAACTTCATCCCTGTCGTCCTCCTGTACATCCCAAGTATTACTGGTTTAATCATCTTCTCCTCCTGAATCAGTCAAGAAGCCTGTGTCCTGTCCCTGCTGCTCGCTAATGATGCTAACTTCAGACCCTGCTTCTCAAGTATTAGCGCAAGTTACAAGATTACTATCTTCTGAAATCTCTTCAGAAACTACATTGACTCTGAGCTGTTTTGGTGCCGACTGAACTGCTGCTTTAAAGAAGTAAAATGTATTAGATTGTCTTTCTATAGATTATTTCTAATGATAGCTAACTAGCAATAATCCACCACAGCTGGTTCACACATACCCTTTTTACCGCCCTGTTTGTTTTGTTTTCTTCTCATGTTTTATAATTGTTGAAGACAGATAACCTTATCTGTCAAATTAAGTGCAGGTCCCAATAAGAGAGGTACCGGATAGTAGTAGCCAAGTTTCGGATCTGGAGGTCCCGGACAAATTAAGCACTGGAGACCAGTAACAAGCCCCTTTCTAAGTGCTAAACCATTCCAGGGAAATTAATCTCAAAGGTAAAGTATACATTCTACAGAAGTGTGTTTAATTTCTTTATTTTTCTCTACAAATGTATTACACGTTTTATTTCCTTAAGTCAGCCTGAATTGGGGGTAGGGAGGGCTTAGGAACCATTTCCTACCAGATCGATCAGATGAGGGAGCGTGTTGAAGTTGACCAGTCAGTCGACAATCTTAATGTGTTTTCTGGGACTAAATGTTCCATAAAATCATTGTCCGGTTTTTACTTCAACATAGTGCAAAATAAAAATAAAAACAGTAGTCTAAATTTAGGCAAATAATGTTGGGGTTGGGATGAGAAAATTACCCATGGAATCTTTCTCATTTTTTGTTGAGTTTATTATTTACCACATTCATCTGATGAGGGAGTTTGATGCAATACACAGACAACAGACTTCCTATAGCTCAATGCAGGAGACATGTTTAATTAGATGGAATTTGAGAATATGTGAAGGGTAGAAGAATTTGTCTTCTTCAAACTTTAACACATAATTTGTGTAGAACTTACTTAGTATAATGACATTCACAATAATTTCAGACTTTGTGGCTGAAAATTATTCATTGTTCAAAGAACCCAAGGTGTATTTAATTTGCCCTTGGTCAAGGAGCTTTATTCTACATATTAAGATGACATATTACTTTCTTTGGCTTGACAAGGTTATGTGCTTCGTATGTGTGAAGATTGTTATAAAACAGTAAGTCCACTGTGTTTACGCACAGGGCAAGATACTCTGTGATAGGTCTTTTGATGGTGAGAATATATGGTACATTGGAAAACATCCTGCAATTTTAACTCTGTAAATAGTGGCTTTCATTGAATAGAACAATCTTAACAAACACAAAAAGACTGAAAAACACCTCAATCCTTACCGGTCCTGTAAAATCAGCTTGTTTTCCTTCTTCCAAACTTCTTTGAAATCTGTGGAGAACTCATGCCATACAGAGAACAGTGTGTTGGGAGAAACCTCCTTCTCCCCCGGTTTGGCCTTCACTGAAAAGAACACACTTAGCTCCAAGAAACTGGGGATAGAAGGAACAAAAACATTACCTTAAACCAAAATTACAAGTGTAGATACTGGAAATAAACAAATGTCATTATGACATTAAAATAATTAAAATAAATGATTAAAATAGTGCAAATTGTGAAAGGTAATCTTAGTAAAACAAATCTGATTTTACACAAAGTGCTTGTTAGATTAGAATGTGTTTTCAAAGTCAAGGTAAAAAATATTTTAAGGAAAGTAAAGCTGCTGTGGACAAATCTAAGAAAGACAAACATAAAAAAAAAACGGAGTAAATGATTAAGAAAGCATGTGATAATTGCCCTGGTTTTGTGTCTGATCAATTCTCTGGACAAGTTGGGGACACTGTTTGGCGTTCAGAGAGAACACATTCCTGTCTGGTGTTAACAGAAGCCTGGAGCCAAGGCTGCCTACACTGGCTCTGCTTAGATCAACAACAGAGAACCTGCAGTAAAGCCCATCTAGAGGTACATGTACATCTTCTATGTAGCCTTGGGACCTAATCATTGAAAATATAATAAGTTTGTTCTTACATCTTATGAGTGTTCTCTAGCTGTTTTTCTTGTGCCTCCATATCAGTTTTTGCTGTAAAAGCAAACACAGAATAAGCATAAACAAAACAGGTCAACATAAGACATTAACCCACTGAGCAGAACAATTTTAAAAGCCATCTTTTCAACCAGAAATATATTTTCAATGTCCTTTGCTCAATGGGAAAGAAGTAAGGTGTGTACAATATCCAGGCATCATTATAGAAACATGGGCCAATCCAGTCCATGATTTAGTCACTAGTTAGGATATTATAGAAAACAAAACTACATAGCAATGATAAAAAAAATCTGATTACACATAAACTGTGGAACAAGGTAGTGTTATCGTTAGTACTGATAGATTAAACAATTCTCATATATGCTGAATTCCAGTCTTTCCCCTGTACAAACGGTTTACACTGGATTTCACACATCACATGAACTTGCTGTCAATTTCAGGGTTAGTTCATGTTCACTGACCACCGCGTTCCTTTAGAGTAGTGTTATTTGTGTACATTTTGTCTAACTGTAAAATTTCCTCAAACTCTGCAAAAACAATTGATATGAGTGAACAGTATCAAATTAGCAAACCCTCAAAAAGAGGAGTTAGGGTTTTATTTGCTTTAAAAGGTTACTTTTCACAAATACAACTTTCATGAAGGTAAAAATATATCTGGTTTACTGTAAAATAGCTGGCTTGGTGATCAATCTTTGTGTGAGGCCTAATCTCTCATGGGCAGATTCTCTTAGAAAGATAAATAGCAAGAATCTGTCAGGGCCCAGCTGGAATTATGTGATTTTGAGCAGCAGTAATTCCTGTTTATACTTTTTACATTTTCACACTGCAAAAAAAGTGACATATTTGGAAGGTAAGGCACACCTGACACAGCATATATTAAATATACTATAATCCCTTTGCCTATATGTTGTCTACCACTAGCAGCAGCTTTACACCAAATACAACTGTAAGTATGTGTGAATGTAATCAGCAACTTAAGGTAATTCTGATCTATGTACAGCTACTCAAGCTGTTTATCCCAAACTAGCCCCTTACCCCGACTCACTTTCTCTGTGTACTTCTACTGTCACGTGTTGCAGAAGCAACTCAGAGGGGAGTTTTCAGAGAATGGTTAGGGAATCAATAAACCCATGAACTTTGGGACACTGTTAAAATCAGGCCAGCTGACAGTCTTGCCTGGGCCCGGGACGAGATAATCTTAGATGGGCCCTTTAATGTCAACCCAATGTCAGTTCTGGGCCCCCCACTACCCTGGGCCCGGGACAACAGACCCGTTTGTCCCCCCCTATCGGCGGGCCTGGTTAAAATTCATTTTCCACTGTTAAATAATAAAGAAAGTATAAAATTATTCAATCAGCAAATCTCATCTGCCCTTTTAACTGTGAGCTCTGCTTCGAGTGGTTCAAAGATGTTTAAGGACCATCAATAAACTGCAATAATGTTAAAAATTTTCAAAATGATGTCACTGTTTACAGGAATTTAAAAGCTCTGAAAATGACTAATAATAATTTCTAATAAGATTACAGCATTACAGGCCTGGATGCATGTTTTAATTGTTTGAAATACTATGAGACTTTAAAGATTGTAGCACCTTTATCCTCAAATTAACCATGCATAGAATGCTTATATCATGCTGAACAGACATCACATTAATCGCCTCCTGTTCCTGAGTGAAAATGCAAATTTGTTTGCAAGAACAAAATTCAGCACGAAATGCATGTTATATTAGGCTATGTGAGATTACATATCGACTTATGGGCAGCCCTACTTCCAGCCATTTATAAATCGCTTAGGTGAGTTATGTTGCTATTAAGAAATTCATGTAAGCTATTGCTTCACTGATGTTAACTTCTATTCATCAAGACACACTCCCAGGGCAGTACCAATAAAACCATGTTGTTGATAATATGAAAGTATGCTCTCATTGTGAAATTCATAAAAACATGAACACAGAATATATATAAATACAGTTAGGCATGGAAATATTTGGACACTGACACAATTTTCAGAATTTTTTCTCTGTATGCCACCACAATGGATTTGAAATGAAACAACCGAGATGCAATTAAAGTGCAGACTTTCAATTTTAATTCAAGGGGTTGAACAAAAATATCATATGAAAGGTTTAGGAATTGCAAACATTTACATACACAGTCCTGTTATTTCAGGGGCTCAAATGTAATTGGACAAATTAACACAATCATAAATAAAATGTTAATTTTTAATACTTTGTTGAGAATCCTTTGCAGGCAGTGACTGCTTGAAGTCTGGAACGCATGGACATCACCAAACACTGGGTTTCCTCCTATGTGATGCTTTGCCAGGCCTTTACTGCAGTCTGTCTTCAGTTGTTGTTTGTTCGTGGGTCTCTCTGCCTTAGGTTTTGTCTTCAGCAAGTGAAATGCATGCTTGATCGTGTTGAGATCAGGTGATTGACTCAGCCATTGCAGAATATTCCACTTCTTTGCCTTAAAAAACTCCTGGGTTGCCTTTGCAATATGTTTTGGGTAATTGTCCATCTGTAAAGTGAAGCACCGTCCAATCAACTTTGCTGAAACTGGCTGAATCTGAGCAGACAATAAATCCCTATACACTTCAGAATTCATCTGGCTACTTCTGTCTTCTACATCATCAATAAACACTAGTGACCTAGTGCCATTGGAAACAATGCATGCCAATGTCATCACACAACCTCCAACGTGTTTTACAGATGATGTGGTATGCTTCAGATCATGAGCCGTTCCAAGCCTTCTCCCTACGTTTTTCTTCCCAATCATTCTGGTACAGGTTGATCTTAGTTTCATCTGTCCAAAGAATGCTTATCCACAACTGGGCTGGCTTTTTTAGATGTTTTTTGGCAAAGTCTAATCTGGCCTTTCTATTCTTGAGGCTTATGAATGGTTTGCACCTTGTGGTGAACCCTCTGTATTTGCTCTTATGAAGTCTTCTCTTTATGGTAGACTTGGATAATGATATGCCTACCTCCTGGAGAGTGTTCTTCATTTGGCTGGATGTTGTGAAAGGGATTTTCTTTTCCAAGGAAAGGATTCTACGATCATCCACCACTGTTGTCTTCCGTGGATGTCCAGGCCTTTTTGTGCAGAGCTCACCAGTGCATTCTTTTTTTCTCAAAATGTACCGAACTGTTGATGTGGCCACTCCTAATGTTCCTGCTATCTCTCTGATGGATTTTTGTTTTTGCAGCCTAAGGATGGCCTGTTTCACTTGCACTGAGAGCTCCTTTGACCGCATGTTGTGGGTTCTTAGCAACAGCTTCCAAATGTGGATGCCACACCTGGAATCAACTCCAGACTTTTTTTCCTGCTTAATTGATGAAGAAATAATGAAGGATTAGCCCAAACCTGTCCATGAAACAGCTTTTGAGTCAATTGTCCAATTAATTTTGGTCCCTTGAAAAAAAGGGGGTTAAATATTAAAGAGCTGTAATTTCTAAACCCTTCCTCCAATTTGGATGTGAATCACCTCAAATTAAAGCTATATGATGCTTTTCACAAATTTGGCTATCAAGAAGCACATAGCAGATAATTTACTGTTTTTTCCCCATACTGTAGAATTAAAGGAATTAACCACAGTCCAGTCACTAAGCTGGTCTTCAGAAGTTATAAATCAAAGTGTGACTTTCTGACTTTAACAATGTTTAATATTTCTTGAGCGTCAACTCTTTTGATAAAAAGCATTGAGATTGAATATTTTAAATTAATTAAAATATTTAAACAACACAGTCTTATGGCATTCAGCCAACCCAGTTTCAAACCCAGCCAATCACATCGAGGTGCCTCTTCAGCGATACTTGTTTTACTTACAATTCTATACAGCAAATACCATATGAAGCATTGTCAGTTAGTAGCCTTCAAGAGCAGATTCCAACGATTTAATGGTCTAAAATTACCTATAACATTTTCATAGCTTTCCAAGATGTCCCATAAAGCAGATGGGCAGGAATCTTTACTGAATGGATCTCCAAATCACTGCTTATCATGGAAGCCAGAGCAGCATATAAGAAACTCTGACACTCTTCTCACTTTTTTGGCTCCCATACTAAATCGTTCTATAACTGATAACCTCTTCTACATCTGCGTGTGCTGTTTTAATGGAACTTGGTGCAACTTGTTGATCATGTTACTCTTGCCTTATACGGCCAAGCCTAGACATTGCAACACTTGGTCATGATGCCAAGTAAACCATCCCTGACTAAGCTCCACTTAACACCCTGTCAAAATGTGCCTTAATGTTGCCGGTGATGAGCACAGGGGACACGATGGATCCTCTCCAACCCAGAGGTGTAGGTTCTGTGGTGATGGGAGCACATCATATGTTGACCTGAGGAGGAAGCTACTCTGTTCCATTATCCATAGGTCTTGCCAGCCAAGCTTGCACTGTTCCACACTTTCCCATCTCATCCATTGCCCCTGCTTGGCCTGGGAAACTGCCTTTATGCACCTCATCCTTTCCTCCCGACTTTGCACTTTGTTGACTACCAGCTTCCCCCAGTGAGCTGGGCCTGACTGTCAGAACATGTTCATATACATTATTTGACAGCTGAGAATGTATGTAGCTTCTGTGGGACACGTCTTGATGCAATGACATGATAATTGTGTTTTGGGCAACTATGGACTGTCATTCCATACTAGTGTAGCTGAAGACCTAGATATCCAGCAAATTGCAAACAACAGACCCAAATAAAAGCAGAAACCTCTGTTTTTTTGTGCTAAAAAGGGGAAATTATATTTCCCGAGAAATGACAGTTACATTTTGTCATCAGCAGACTAGCTGCATAGCTATGTAAAGCGTGCCCCTTTGTGAACACTGTTTTGGCAATGTTGTAACGACTAAGATTATGAAGTGATTTCTCTACATACTGACATGGAACAAGACATGGAACAAGATCACAGCAAAAATACAAAAAGTTTAGGTAGTCAAAGCAGGAGAGTTCCGAAGCCAGAATACGATTGTTAGCTGCCCTAGAGCAAGATACAACATTCGGGAGCCAATATGCCCTCAATCTTCGATTTACAGAAGTGCCTGTTTTATAACCCCAAATGAATGGGTTGATGATTGAGTCCAGTTGTGTAGGAAAGGATTTAGTTATAAACTAGAGGATCATCTGGAAATGGCAAATCATTCTGGGAGGAAAATCATTTTAATGGTATTAATTCTTTCCAGCTGGGATATTAGGAATATAAATATGTCTAAACATATCTGGAGAGTTCTTAAGGAAGCTGTTCTGACCCAGAGTCTTTTGTAATAACAATAATAACACATGGGATTTATTTAAAGCTTGAAAGGTCTTATAAGATATTGATAGTCGTGAATGGTTGGTTGGGAGTTCCAGAGCCAAGGAACTCAGACCTGGGGATGGTGAGGTGGCCTGCTGCATGGGAATGGAGTGAGGAAGGTTCTTATATTCATGGATCTAGTATTCAATGCAAGACAGGAAGCCAGTAGAGTTCTTCTATAGGGAGTATAGGGATGATGTGCTGCCAGGACTCCGTTTGGGTGAGAACGTGATGGAATGGAACGGATCAAGACTTGTCATTTTGTACATTGGCAAAATTGTTTTCTGGGGTGATTCAAACAACTTTCATGGAGATTGTCTTTTTACATCTGGTCAGAGATATACAGTTTTTGGATGGCACCATTGGGGATTCTCACTTTTCTAGATTTTGTTATTATTCAATTTAGATTTTGCTGCCTTGATCTCTTGTTGTTCTCTTTTTTCTCTGAAGGCGTCTGTCTGCTTTTTATCAGCTAAGTCTATATGAAAACCACAGCTTATTCTGCATACAGTATACTGCACATCTTATCTACCTGTTTTGAAGAGTAAATGGCAAAAGCAATTTAAAATGGAATTGGGGTCCCCTGTGCGGATATCTAATGGTATTAAGCACTTGAATAACTTTTTTTTTCGCTTCAAGTGGATAAAGAACACATTTCAGAGTAAACTGAGTTCTCTTTACTCTGTTAGAATACATGAAATTCCATTCATTTTGTGTTGGGATTAGTCTATATGTAATACTTTTTACAAAAATAAGAAAATTACATTAGTTCTTTTCTATAAACCGAGATGAAAATTTTATCAAAAAATATATTTATATAAAAAGTTGTGATTTATAGTAGTTCTTGTTAGTCTTATGTAAATTGCCTACTGGAGTGTTTTCATGTTCTCTTATGTTAACTGAACGATTAATCCCGACTGTATTTTATAGTTTACTCACTTTTATCTTCACCCCTGGCCTACAGCTTAGAAACCAGGCACTTCTCGAAAGAGAATTTGAGAATGTGATACAGGAGGGTACTGATTTCAAAGGCAAAATCAAGTTTTTGAAGGATAAGCTATAATCGGACACAGTGCGAGTAGGCATACTTCTGGAGACAATACTGCTAGCCAATGCAGTAGTCAGTCCCCTGAAGAGTGCATGCAGCCAGTATAACTAATCTTGATTTTCATCAGAAACAGATTATCACATGGCCAATGTTCGGTTCAGAGGCAAAGAGGCTCCATCAAAGGCATCTCATGCATGAGAATTTGTGAAATGAACAGGGAAAAACAAGCTAGACCAAACAGTGCCGTTCCTATGAGTCCGCCTCCACTGTTATTCTGTGGTTAGTTTCATGGTCAGAAAATAAACAAGAGTGGTCAAAACTGTGGAGCCAGAAACTGTTTAACCCCGGGGTCTGAAATTATAGAAATAACACAAATAAGACATTGCTGTTGATGCTCTTTTTTTCCACAGTGGAGGCACCAAGCAAATTTTGTCTGGAGCCTTCCAAGTCACATGTCAGTTTTACACCGAACATTCCTCTCTCTGAGGACAACCTCGTCATTTGCATCAAAGGGAAAAACCAACATTTCTTTCGGAGAGACGCTTTCATCCAGCTTCCTTTAAAGTTGGACTCAAGGACAGTGAGTTATATAGCAGAAGAACATGTGCTTTAGATTACCTACTCTTATTTGAATACAAAAGCACTTGAGAAGGGACCAATGACCTCATTCTTACAACAATAATGGGAATAGTTAGCTAGAAATAGCATGCCCAATGTCTATGTAAAACTGCGAAGAAAGACGTCCAATGCGCATGTTATATGAACTGACATTTCCTTACACTTAAAACTAAACTGTGAACAATAGATAAAAAGTTTATGTTTCTCTTTTATGGTGATAAAAACCATTGTTATAATAGATTTAGATCTTGTTATTGAGATGCTGGTGCCAAGGTACTGTACTCTTTCAAGGGAAGTTGTTGAAACGTTATGGGAGGTTGGGTGATAACAGAGACTCTGGTCAAACAAAAATAAACATAACTGATCGCATAGGGAAGGTACAAGGTGGATTCATCACCAGCGCTCGCTCCACTGCTAATTCATCATCCTGTTTTAACTGCTCCCAGGCTAAACAACTCCCTCCAAGTGTTTATTTGATTTCCTAATATGACAGAGGGAGGAATGGAGAGAATGAGAGTTTAAACGAGTTAGATTAAGAGGGAGGAGGCTCTCCCAAAGGCCATACAGTAAAAAATATCTGGGCTGGGGAAGGGGCTTCTTCGACAGGCAAACAGAGAGTGATGGTGGTGAGGAAAAATGATGAAGATGAGTTGAAATTGGGGTTTGGATCAAGGACTGGACAAGAAAAAGTAAGAGCGGAGAGGGAAAAGAGGACAAGAATGAACTGAAAGATGAAGACATGGATAAATGAACTCGGCAAAACAGTTTCGCTATTTACCCTGTCACTGTCCAATCCTGCAGTAAGATCTCATTATTACTGTGTGCATACGTGGCCCGGCTGTAACTAAGTCTGCTCTAGAAATACCAGAAAGGTAAAAAGCTCGGCTAAAAAGTGCTGCTGTAACCCATCAGAACAGAAGGCTATTGTTACAACTTTGTCCATGGGTTATTCAATACGGTCTGGGATAAGCAGAGGTCCCCATAGACACTGTGTTGAATGATGGCCTCTACACATCTTCCTTCCAAACACTACATTACCCAAAAGAGCAGTTGAAACATCATTTTTGGCAGGAAAGCTTCAGTACAGTCTTACCAAGGGTTAGCATGATCAACGGTCCGTCGATTAAACTATTCCCTAACAGAAAACCAAGATGTCGCCTGCATGTCAGGGATTCGGACGCTTTTTGACAGATACAGTTTAATTGGTCTAAGTGTAGCAACTAAATGTAATTCATTTGGTTATTACAATATACGGCATAAAAAACTGAAATAATGTGATAATGTAAAACATGAATGCAATAATAACCTAAAATCTTTATTTATGTTAACTCTTACTCCACAGGTATACAGTGCCCCCATCCCCTCCGTCATAGAATCAGCCCCCCCTGGCCAGATTTCATCATTTATTTTGCGCGTGGTTCGTCTGACACACGTCACTGTTGCAGATGGGCGCGCGGCAATACTGCCAACTCGCACTCCAATACTGCCATTGTTAGCACCCCCTGATCAAAACATCTTTCCGCGGTGTGCTTAACCCTTATCCTCATTCAGAAGGGGTGGAACAGAAACCATGAAAAACCATGAAAATGGACGCATGCACTCACAACTGTAAGTCACTCTGGACGAGAGTGTCTGTTCATTTACACAAATGAGCACATGAATTAGGTTAACGGTTTATGTTATTACACTATCGGTGAAAAAACTGAAATCATCAATGCATTATGTAAAATGTCTCACCATTTTATAAACAAAACTATTATTATGTTAGGTGCTCACAATATTTATTACATTATATGCAATTTATTACACAAAGCATTATTACATGATAGTAATTATATTATTGTCAGTATATACATTACAATTTGTTTACAACCCATCTCAAAGCTCGGCACTTATAATGATCAGTGGCCCATTTGTGTTGCACACAGTCACAATATCCGCCATAACGGTTGATACATTTGTCAAGTAACTACAACTGGGACACTTTACCTCTTGCCTGCCTGCACTCTGTGTTCGCAAACTCACCTTGGCTTAGAAACTCCTCCATCTTGTCCTTAAAGGGCTGCAAGTGCTCTTCAGATGAGAACTGGCAGACCGTCTCGGTTTCCGCTAAGCATGCTTGAGTCGGAGAGAGAAAGAAGGAGGCGGAAGAAGAACGTGGCTTAATGAGATGTTCTGTTGACAATCTAAAACAAGTAGCTTTTAAATCATATAAGTATTCTTTACATTTCAGTACACACTGCCGGCTGGTGCAATACATCATGGATCTGTTGGGGAACCTAACCAGTAACGATGCATTCCCATTCGCTCTACTATGTTTTTCGTCAATAATATGAGATACTTTGGAACCGGCAGCATCCCCTGGAATACCCCAGGGTAATAATCCATCGGTGAACTTAATGAATACAAAACTTGCATGCCAGCGTTCTCAGATGTTAATTGGTTAACCATATGGCTCCCTATGCGGAGGTAGCTAACTGTTGTCATTAGGGCCATTCAAGCTGGGCTTGGACTCTTACTTAACCTAACCCCCAGGCAACTGTCATCTAAGCCCACATCTGTTACAACAGTCAGCGTGTCTCTCTAAAGTAAAGAGACCATATAGTGTGTGATGAAGCAATGATGTACGTTACTATGTAGCACCCACTTGTCATGAATCAATAAATATTAGTAACAGTAATACCTTTACAGTAAGAAGTACATTATTTTATTTAGGAATAGGAATATGGTAAAAATAAAAGTTGTGAAACATAGAAATACTATAGTATCATATACACAGACAAAAAACTTTAGTAGTACTTACTTTACTTTCTTTACACCACTGGTGTTATGGTAGTTACAGAACAAGTCAATATCCTCATAGGTCTGGCCAATTAACTTGATCGTCACACTTTACAAATAATAACAAGATTAATTGTAAAAACTATGTTTTGCTAAATAATGAGCCTTGATTTGTTCTTGATTGTTTAGGACTTACTAAGTGTATCCAAATTCTGTCATCAGTCTCATACACAGAAATACTCAATAGGCCGTAAGCCCAATAAAACCATTAAATGTAATACACCCAACCTGAGATCTGATGTTAGGAATGTAACCACAATGCATGTGTTATGATAAACAGATTTTTTTTAAACAAGCTAACTCATTCATAAATGGGAATATGCATGTGTTTAAGGGCGTTGTGAAAACAGTTTTGGGGGTTTCATCGCACGGCAGCATCAAAAGTGTCTTTCATAAACTTGAATGGTAATATGCAAATGGTTTGTCTTTCGTGGAATTCTTTCTTCAAAATCTGATTTTAATCTCTTACTGGCTCTGTATTGAGAGCATTGAGGAGAATTCAGAAATGTCTATGTTAAAATTATTTCACACAGAATTACAAAAAAATATTTTGTACTAAAAATATTCTGTCAACTGGATGGCCCACCCAGTACACCAATGGTTTTAATAGTTATGTTATGAGATATTCAGTTGTAATGGTTTGTAATGTGAGTGTGGGGGTGCTGCATAAATGGGGTTGCTCATCCACCCACACTGAGGGAACTAAGCTGGAGAACACAGGTAGGGGAATCCCCCTGAACCTGGTTTGTTTGGAGCCATGTGTTGTTGTGAGGACAGTACAAACATGCCTAGAGGATTCAGCAGAAGTCTATTCTTGACACTCCATCTGGTTCTGGTTTGGAAGACTGTATGACAAACACATGCTGTCTTTTGACCTGGTCCGAGATCAAAACGTCTGTATGGCTGGGCACACTTTGAAAGATATTCCATTACAGAGATAGAGAGATACATTTTATTTGTATTGTACTTTCATAAATCCCACACTGTGGTGAAATAAACATGATGAGACACCATGGCTGTCATAATCAACATTCAATGTAAATGCCCGGTAATGGAAAAATACAGTTCAAGCTTTGTCAATTGATAAAAATATATGTGTGGGAGCCAGTCTCACCATTGAGGTCTTTCCTCAGCTTTCGTAAGTCTCTCTGAAAGTCCTCAAACTTCATGTGAGATGCCTGGAAGAGGTCCTGGGGTTCAGGAAGAGGGTAGACACAAGTCTCTTTACCGGCATCCTAACAACAACACAAACACACACAGACACGCACAAACACACACAGATACACGCAAACACACACAGACACACGCAAACACACACAGACACACGCAAACACACACAGACACACACAAACACACACAGACACACACAAACACACACAGACACACGCAAACACACGCAGACACACGCAAACACACACAGACACGCAAACACACACACAGACACACGCAAAGAGACATACACAGTCAATCTTCCTTAAAGACCAGAGAAGCCTACTCTAGCATGGATCCCAGGTTAGACTGGGATTGATGTCTCTACCATCATCAGTCCAATCATTGCCCCCAAAATAAGGCTGCATGGTGGCAATGGAGCTAGAGAGAAGACACTGTAATCAGAGCATACATTTATCCAGTCCATCAGTATTACCAGGGAGCCATTAGGATCCCAGAAAAATGGTGTATAGGCTGATTTTGGCAACATACTCTAGGCTGAGTTCATCTCATCTGGCTAACCTAATTATTTACAATAGTCTTCCTTTGGATCCTTAGCCAGCTAACACACTACAGGTCTGGTCGAACTATGCAGGAGACATTCATTTTCATTGTAAATGAGGAAATCAAAAATAAATAACTTGATTAAAAAAATAAACCACTCTATCCTCTGGCAAGAGATGAAAAGTTTTTTTTTAAGATATCTAAGCAAATCAGAGTAAATCAGAAAGGGATTAAAATAAATAGGAACCAAACATACCTCATCAAAGTGCCTTAGATAGTAAGAAACGATGTATGACAAAAGACTCTGAGAGTTATCCTGAAACAGAGAAGAAAAATATTCAAATAAATGAACTGTATATTCCTGTCAATAATCTAATTATTTTAGAGCAGAATATGTTGGTTTGCATGGAGAAAATACCTATGCATAAACTACAAAGTGAAGTCTGCTTGGGAAACTTAGGGTTGGCACTTCCTCTAATTGTCTTTATGGGCAATTGGGGACAAAGACATTCCTTAAGCACGGTATATATTACAGTTATAACTCAACTGACACTCACACTGCTCTTAACATCCTTTAGTTTGGGCAGGATGTCCAGAGCAAAGCCGTCGGCCTGCCCTCGTGATCTGTTCCCTCCGTTCATGAAGTTCCCAAAAGCTAAAACCAAGCCAAGTACCTGCATCAAATTCTGACCACTCTTCAGAGTCTGATGGGAGAAGACATTGAATTGAGTGAAGCAGAGAGAAAAGAGAGAGACAATTAAAGTGGGGTGAAATGGCAAAGTGGAATGAAAAACTGGATATGGAGAAATAAACAGAAGAATTTAGAAATAGTTCAGTTCAGCGCATTGTGTCAATGAGGCATATGTATGGCAATTATTTCTTATGTACTCAACACTCTCACTGCATGGCTGTACATTGAATTGTCCACAACATGTTGATCTCAGTGGGGGCTTACAGGGAACGTACCATACACACTTTCTGAAGGATTTCTACTTTACGGAGGATGGAAGAGATACATTCAACAAAGGTTGATTGAAAGATGATGCAAAACACCCTTCCTGAGAAATTCGGGATTTGGGACAACTGGAAGAGAAACCTTAAGGAAGAGGAAAGTAAAATAACAAAAATACATAATGTTAAAAGAAAACTAGGAACCATTTTGAAATTCAGGTTTTACTGTCCTACATTTGGTCTTACTGTTCCGGCTTGTCCAATGGCTTTGCGTCATTCTTGTCTTTGGATGACTTGATATGCTGCTCAATCTTCTCCATTTCATCTTGCTGAGCTCTCTGAAGTAAAGAATGTGATATAAGGTAAATAGTAAATATATAATATACTTGCACTTCAGATATAATATACACTTGGGGGGGAATATAGCCATAGTAGATTTTTTTTAAAATACTACATTAATAGACACTATAGTATTGTTTCTATTTAAAACATATTGTTTATTTCTTAGACACCAAACAACTATTTTATGCAGAAACACTATAGTATTGTTTCTATTTAAAACACTGTTTTTTTTTTCACTGTTCTTAGACACCAAACCACTATTTTATACAATACAGGCTGGTTAAACAAAGAAAACCAGGCCAATGATACCCTCTCATTTCCCAAAGGCAAAGGGAATAGAGGATGACAGGCCTAACGCAGGTAAAAAAAAACGGCCAACAAAGAGAAATGTTAACTCCGCATGACTCTTATGACTGGGCTTGTCTGAGAAGCAGGATCCAAGACTGACTCCAGGGCCTGGCCCAGGCCTACCACAGCAGCACACATTATATGTGGGCATGAAACACATGGCGATTAGTATTCAAAAAGCTCTTCCATGGCATGCTCTGGTTCTTATTAAGCACTCTGGTTCTTGTTTTAAAATGGAAATACATGATACATTTCAGACAGATCCTATTTCAAGGTGACATTGAACCAATTTGAGGAATCATTTGGTGCCAACAAGATATGATGTAAGACATTATGCTGTGATAGTATAAAAGATAGTTGCATGTCTCATTACAGAGAAAAGTGAGCTTTTGGGGAAAAAAAATCAGACTAAAGGTCACTGCTATGTAAACACTGCTATATTGCTGGTAATCACTGTTTTTTCTGAACCTCTCACGTACGGTCATACCCATCATATCAATGTTGTATTATGATGACCAAATTTTGTGAACCCATGTCACTATCATCAAAATTGTATTTATCCATACAAAGCAACTGAATATGTCTTTCAACCCATGTTTTCACAGCCTATGAATATGTCGTCAGCCTGAGTGCTGTGGTATGTCATTATTTAACATATGTAATGTGGTGCTGGGAGGTGTTCCCTGAACTTCTAAGTGTTGGGTCATTTGGTGACTTCTGATTTTTCAGGGTACGAGTACCACCGTGACTCCTTCCTGCCTTTTGGTTTGTTTTCTGAGAGTAGAACTGGTTATATTCTCAAAGCCCCAGACAGGGTGACTCCATTTCTTACTGTGAAGTGAGGAATGATCTTGTCCATGGCTCTGTGTCAATATGTGTGTTTTAAAACTATGAGGCTGTAACCATTAGAAGCCCTCATTCCTAAGTCAGGGTGGCTACACTGCCAACTGTGGTTCGGGGTTTCAGACTGGGAGACAGGACGGAGTCTCCCAATACAAAAGAGAAACCATTCAGCTCTTTAACTCAATAACTCACCCTCCAGCAAGAAGAATGAGGCAAGGGAACAGGGTGGGATAGAGATGAGGGTGGGTTGAGAAGACTCTTTTGATCCTTTGTTATGACACATTTCCTCAGAACTACACCTCTCACAGTCCTTATGCCATTATCAATATTATTAATGCTGCTCTAGTGGTCATAGGATAGCCATCTTGCTCTGCCAAAGGCTCCCCAGGAATTTTCATTGCATCTTTAAACTGTAACACAGTTGAAATAAAGAAGAAATTAAATTTTTCAAGCTCCTAATTTTGTTAACATTGTAAGAAAGACATTATAACATTTTTAATTTAAGATGAACAGTAATCCAGAACGAGGTGCCTACTCAAGGGCGAACATAGATGTTTCAATTTGTCATTTTCTGGATTCAAACCAGCAACCTCTCAGTTATTTGTCCAATGCTCTAACCAGTATCCTTCAGCGCTGCTACCCCTGCATTTCAGTTGTACATGCTACCTTGCACCTTCAATTTGCCTTCATTTGTATTGCCAGTTGTACCTGCATTTGCCTTCAGTGTACATTTATACATCCCACCTATAACATACATTGCTCTTAATTGTTTCACTTGTAAATTTTCTGCACCCTTCTATTTGCCTTTCTGGTAGATGCTAGATGCATTTCATTTTACACTACTTGTACTTGTACAATGACAATAAAGTTTGAATCTAATCTAATCTAATCAGTAGCCTATAGAGACAAAGATGGTGATGCATGTGCATCGCGAGGCTCAGCGTCTACCCAGTTTCAACTTGCCAACTATTTATCCCACTGGTCAACTATTTGTCCCCTGTGTAACATACACTATATTTAATACTTGTACATTTTTCTGCCCTCTATTTCCCTTTGCACATTTGTACTGCATTTGCCTTCATTGCAGATCTCTATACATTCCACTTGTAAAATACATATACTTAATATAATGGACATTTCTGCCCTCTTCTTGTAATGAACACCCAGACCAGGAGGTTGAGGCTCCAATTGCGGAACGCAACTGTCTGTTTATTGACAAACGCACAAAAGGGCAGAGGCAGGACTCAAAAAACCAGAGAGGCAAGCAGGCAGGTTCGGTAACAGGTGGTCAGGACGAAAAGGCGACGGTACAGGTAATCGGCAGGCTGGCAGGAAAATCCACAGGACAGGCAGGCAGGTCAAAAGTCAGGCTTCTAAACACGGAGACAGACGGGAACAGGGCAAGGGGAGAAAACCACAAGGCTGGGAAATAATGGTTATCGCTCTACAACTATGCAACGGCTTGGCAGGTTCACTAGGAACAATACCTCACAACCAAGTGGTGGCGGGGCTCTGTCTTATATGGGGAGAGAAGACGAGGCACAGGTGTCTAGTATTCCGGTGATTGTGATCTGGAGTGAGAGCTGCGTTCAGGTGCACGACGTCGTGAGTGCGTAGCGGTAAGAGGTAGAGGGTGTGAGAAGGTGGAGATGGGGCAAGGAAGCGGCGAGGACCTCACAGTACCCCCCACATCACAGGCGGCTCCCGACGGCCGGGGTCGCCGCCCCGGCGGGCGCCCCCGAGGACAGGGTGCAGGGCGATGCAGGCAGGCGACGTGGAACTGTGTGACAAGATCCACAGCGAGGACGTCACGAGCAGGAACCCAGGCACTTTCCTCCGGGCCATACCCCTCCCAATCGACCAGATACTACAGGCGCCCACCCCGGCGGCGGGAATCCAGGATCTCACGCACCGCGTACGCGGGTTCCCCACCGATGTCCAACGGAGGGGGTGCAGGCTGGTGGGGGAAGGGCGGATGCAGGGGACTATAGTGGACCGGCTTGAGGAGGGAAACATGGAAGGTGGGAGAGATCCTGTACTGACGGGGTAGCTGGAGACGGTAGGTAACTGGATTAATGCGATGCATAATTTTGAAGGGCCCAATGTACCTGGGAGTGAGTTTACGGCAGGGGAGACGCAGACGGATTTCCCGAGTGGATAACCAAACCCGTTGGCCTGGATGGTACAGGGGAGTCGGTCGCTGACGACGATCAGCGTGGGTCTTTTGCGAACTGGAAGCCTGTTGGAGGTGCCGATGCGCCGTTTCCCAAACCCGCGCGCTGCGTCGAAACCATTCGTCCACTGCGGGAACTGGTCCAGGCTCTGTGTCCCATGGAAAGAGAAGGGAAGGGAGTGAGGCGGAGGGAGGAGTGAATGAGGGAGTTCTGGGCAGATTCCACCCAGGGCAAATACCGGCTCCATTCACGTGGTTGCCGGTGGCACTGCTGACTCAGGTATTTCCTGATATCCTGGTTCAGCCTGTCGGTCTGGCCATTGGATTCACGATGGTAGCCAGATGACTGGCTAATGGACACCCCCAGTCGGTCACAAAAAGCTCGCCACACGCGTGAGATGAACTGCGGCCCCAGATCGGACAGAATGTCCTCCGGTATCCCGAACTACCAGAACACCTGTTGGAAGACAACTTCTGCCAGTTGGGTGGCATTGGGTAGGTGAGTCAGGGGAACAAGATGACACATCTTGGAAAATCTATCCACTACAGTCAATATCACGGTGTACCCGTTCGATTCTGGCAGGTCAGTCACAAAGTCCATGGCAATGTGTGACCAGGGTCGGTGTGGTGTAGGCAGAGGCAATAGCTTACTCTCGGGCAGGTGACGGGGGCTCTTCGACTAGGCACAAATAGGGCAGGTCAATACCTAATCGCGAGCATCGTCAGCCAGGGAAGACCACCAGTATCGGTTGCTAAGAAGCTTCGTGGTGCGGGTGATTCCAGGATGCCCAGACCCCAATGTGGTGTGGCACCACTGCAACAATTGGGATTGAACGGCAGCTGGGACATAGGTCTTCCCTGGAGGGCAAGTAGGAGGAGCAGGTTCGGCCAATAGGGCTTCCTGAATGGTGTCCTGTATGTCCCACCGTACCGGGCCCACGTGGCAGGTTGGTGGTAGGATGGTGTCTTGAGCCGGAGGGCTGGATGGCTGTTCGAACACGCGTGACAGGGAATCCGCTTTGACGTTCTTCTTTCCGGGTACGTAGGAGACAGAGAATCGAAAACGGTTAAAAAACAGAGACCACCGAGGTTGTCGGGAGTTCAACTGCTTGGCCTTTCGTAGGTACTCCAGATTGCGGTGGTCTGTCAGCACCTGGAACGGGTGTAGTGCCCCCTCCAACCAATGTCTCCATTCCTCCATAGCCAACTTCATGGCGAGGAGCTCGCGGTTCCCTACGTCATAGTACCTTTGGGCTGGTGTGAGTCTTTTCAAGTAAAAGGCACAGGGGTGCAGCTTGGGAGGCGTCCCTAAGCGCTGGGACAGAACCGCCCCTTTATCATTATGGGGCATGATGTTTAGATTGTTGTAGCCATTGGAGGACCTGTTGGACATGGAGGATATGATCTGGCAGAGACTTGGAATAAATGAGAATCTCGTCAATGTAAACGATGACAAAACGATCGATCATGCCCCTGAAAATGTCGTTCATAAAGGACTGGAAGACTGCAGGAGCATTGGTAAGTCCATAAGGCATGACGCAATACTTATAGTGACCACGCTGGGTAATGAAGGCGGTCTTCCACTCGTCCCCTTTTCTTATGCGCACCAGATGGTAGGCGCTCCTTAGGTCCAGTTTGGTGAATATGGTAGCCTGTCCTACCTGTTCTAGAGCAACAGGAATCAGCGGCAACGGATAGCGGTTCTTGACGGTTATCTCATTCAACCCCCTGTAATCAATGCAGGGTCGCAGTACGCCGTCCTTTTTGATAACAAAGAAGAAGCTGGAGGCAGCAGGGGATGTAGACGGGCGGCTGGCTCCTTGGTGTAGGGCCTTGCCTATATACGTTTTCATAGCTTTGGTTTCAGGTATGGACAAAGGGTAAACACGGCTCCTAGGGAGAGTAGCTCCAGATATCAGTTCAATGGCACAGTCCCATGGGCGGTGTGGTGGCAGTTTGAAAGCCTTTTCCTTGCTGAAGAACTGATTGTCGACGGATGGAAGGTCAGTGCTGGGTGCTGATGGGGATTCCTCCACCGAAGTGGTCCTGCAGGGTACACTCAGACAGTTAGACAGACAGGGTTTGCTCCAGGAAATCAATTCCCCCTTACTCCAGGAGATGTCTGGATCATGTAAACAGAGCCAGGGGTGTCCCAGCACTAAAGGCTCCTGAGGTGATGACAAAACTAGAAGCTGAATGAGTTCTGTGTGCAGGGCACCTACTTGGATTTTCAGCTGTTCCGTCTGGTGGTAGACATAGCCCGTCCCTAGGGGTTTCCTGTCTAGGGACTTCACCCTGAATGGCGGGTCTATCGGGTGTAGCTTGACCCCTAATTGTTACGCTATCTGTCGGTCTATAAAGTTGCCCGCGGCTCCCAGGTCTATTAATCCTTCCAGGCAGACAGGGACCCCCTTAACAGAGAGGCTAACAGGTACATGAAACTGTTTACGGGTTATGCATAATAGATGAGACAACCCTACCAGGAGGTTAGCAGGGGTTCTGGTCTCTCCTGGACGGGGAGGTCTGGTAGACCATGTGTCCCTTCTCACCACAGTACAGGCAGAGGCCCTCCTTACGACGATGGTGGTGCTCGGTGGCGGTCAAATGTGATCGACCCAGTTGCATAGGCTCGGCATCTGCAGGCTGAGCCGTGACGGGGAAGGGAGAGTGAATAGTGCGTGGTCTTGAGGCTGCTGTTCTCTTCCGGTCTAACAGCAGGTTGTCTATGGCTATGGAGACGTGGATGTATTCGTTGAGGGCGGTTAGATCACCTCGACAGGCCAGCTCAGTCTGCAGCTCTCTGTTAAGCCCCCTGCGATAGACGGTGAGCAGCGCAGCCACGCTCCACCCACTACCAGCAGCCAAGGTGCGGAAGTCCAGAGCGTATTCAGCAGCTGTACATGTCCCCTGCTTGATCTCGCACAACTGATCCCCCAGGTGGTGCCCAGAGATGGGGTGATCAAACACCTCCTTGAATAAGGAGAGGAACTGAGCTTCAGAGCCCAGTTCAGGGCTGTTAGCGGACCACAGAGCGGTGGCCCAATCCAGGGCTTTGCCCGTTAGTAAGGAGATAGAGAAGAGGAGGCAGCGACCACACCGGATGGAGGAGGAGTGGGCACGGATTGCCGTAGCAACTGACACGGCTCCTCGATCTTCTCCTCCTGTTGTGACAGTTGCGCTTGGAGTTCCGCTGGATCCATCGATTGGGTGAGGTATTCTGTAATGAACACCCAGACCAGGAGGTTGAGGCTCCAATTGCAGAACGCAACTGTCTGTTTATTGACAAATGCACAAAAGGGCAGAGGCAGGACTCAAAAAACCAGGCAAGGCAAGCGGGCAGGTTCTGTAACAGGTGATCAGGACGAAAAGGCAACGGTACAGGTAATCGGCAGGCTGGCAGGAAAATCCACAGGACAGGCTGGCAGGTCAAAAGGCAGGCTTCTAAACACGGAGACAGACGGGAACAGGGCAAGGGGAAAAAACCACAAAAGGCAGGGAAATAATGGTTATCGCTCTACAACTATGCAACGGCTTGGCAGGTTCACTACGAACAATACCTCACAACCAAGAGGTGGCGGAGATCTGTCTTATATGGGGAGAGAAGATGAGGCACAGGTGTCTATTATTCTGGTGATTGTGATATAGAGTGAGAACTGCGTTCAGGTGCACGACGTCGTGAGTGCGTAGCGGTAACAGGTAGAGGGCGTGAGAGAGTGGAGATGAGGCAAGGACGCGGCGAGGACCTCACACTTCTATTTGTACTTTTGGTTAGATGCTAACTGCATTTCGTTGTACTGTACTTGTACAATAAACTTTAATCTAATCTAAATCTAATCTAACATGCTACTCCCACACACCATACCCAAATCAGCAGGGCTGGGCACCAAACAGTTAATCCTTTAATTAATTAAGTTAACATTTTTGTTAACGATTTAACGTTTAAATTAACAGTGAAAATCATTAGCGGGTTAATAAACTTCCATTACATTTAACCTCCGTTAATTTAAATCTGCTAATCCGAAAACCTCATAAATATACTTTTAAAACATTAATTTTTATTATCTAAAATAGTTTTTAGCTCTGAAAACACGTAAAAACATCGAACAAAGTGCAAAAAAAAGCCTTTTATGGGCATTTTTAAGGGCTTGCATTAGTTATTTTTTTAACTGTATGTGCTAAAAACTCAATTTTTTTCCATTGGATTCCTGACTTCTTGACTAAGTCAAATTACATTACATTCATCCTTTTCCGTCAAGGCGAGGCAACGTTTAGTGATTTTGAAGTTACTCCGTTTTTGGAAGGTCTCATTCCAGCATAATAATGAAAAGCCAATCCATTTCACAGATACTGAGAGCCATTCATTGTTGGCCAATCACAGATGATATTTACAACACTTGAATTGCTGCTCTCAGTTAATACAAGGATTCCCGAGTGTTTTTTCCACTCTTGACCTTCATACTGTTGCTTGAGGCTTATGTGTGATCTTACTGCAGAGAAATAAATTTTTGACTTGAAAAGAGCATCTAGATATTCTGCACAGCAAGCAATGGATTTGGTCCCGTTCCCCATTCCGAACTGAAGCAAAAATTGGCTTAGACTCTAGAGGGTTTTAACGTTTATCACTAACTTCCATTGATTAATGGTTATCGAAGTTAACTTTTTGGTGAACTGTGCCCAGCTATGAAAAATAGTGAAACAAGCACTTGGCATCATGATTTTTAATATTTCCAATGCTCCCATCTGAGTGTTGGAGAGATTATTATAAGACAGGTAAACTGGCAATCCTTTCGCAACAATTTGAACAAGGGAGAGAGCTGGCTTCACAAACATGCATTTGACATTGGAGCCTGCTTAACACCAGCCAAAAACAGAGCCCTTTAT
>JACXGI010004924.1:33794-50457 GCA_016801175.1 Esox masquinongy
TGTACCCAGGGCTAACACCACACACTGTACCCAGGGCTGGAAAAGTCACTTTTTTCCACTTGTAAATGGTTACAGAAATGGTCACAATCATCCATGAATCAGTTTTCTTGAAGACACTGTACCAAACTTCAGCTAATTGTAAACACTGCTAGCAAAAACATTATTGAGTTAACATTTTCAACATCCCGTTTCATTCATATACTGTAGTACAATGACAAATATGATGTACAACATGAAAACAATATGCTTACCTACTTTGTTTTCTAGTTGCATACTAACATGGACAGGTTTTATACTTCATAGTTGAACATTTCTAAAACAAATAGATCTAAAAACTAATTATACCGTTCTAAAGAGAGTGATTATTATGCATGCTATGACCCCAAAAATGCCAATGTGTAAGTTAATTGGCACAATTTTGTTTTTCACTTTGCCATTATGGGGAATGGTGTGTAGATTGATGGCAAAATAATTTAATATATTATTAATTAAGTATTTATAACAACAAAATGTGGAGATAATTGGGTGGTCTGAATACTTTCCAAAGGTACTGTATAAGAAAGAAATACGTATTTAATAATTTTTTAAATCTCAGGTAACAAGAAAAAAAAAATCGTAATCAGGGACAGCCCTGAAACATCACCCAAAATCATTTCCACATTTGATTTGATGTTACTTAAAGTTGATTAGGCCATTAAAATATAAATATGCATGTCCACAATTATAGTCATTGCCTTTTAGCTAGCAGTGGCTAAGATAAGATGCATAATCATCAAAAATCTAAAAATGCCCTGTGCTCTTAGATGAATTTAGAGCACTGTTAGATGTTTTACTTGTGTGTCTGCTTGTGATAAATGGTTGTGTTTGTTTATGCTTTTTGGAATGTTTTTATTAAATACTGCAAGTATATACAGTATATTTTTTAATACAGGGAAATGTAGGCAGTACATAAATAAAAAGAATACAACCAGTGTCCAGGAACAACATACCACTGAAAGGCAGTTTCCCAAAACAAATTTGTTTCTTCAATGAAAGCTCGTGTCACAAAAAATGTACAACAAAAAGCAGAGTATATAGTAATGATCAATTCAAATCAACTTACATTGTCATACAGTGATTGCAATGTCTCAAGATCCACCACAGTGTTGTCCATGTTCAGAATGGCTGGAAAGGAGGTGAAATAATGATGAAAGATTATTATGGTTTCAACACAAAAAATAACTACTGTAGTAATTACGAGAAAAACAATAAATGCATTTCAATCTTTGGCAATGTATTGACAAATATTTAGCCCCCTGAGTCAGACTAAAATAGCTATCATTCGTGTTAGACTAAAAAAGAAAATCATGTCAAGATAGATGAAGATAGGTAATAGTCATGTGAAGTGACTGTGGAGACATTTATTCTGAATTTTCCTGATGATAGATCAATTATAAGAACCCTTATAACCTTTAGGGCCCTGTCAAACTGATCCATGGAAAACGGACACCAAATGAGATTGGATGACTTTGGACGGATTGCTTTTGGGCCTTGGCCCCTTGCACATGTCCACTTTTCTAATTGGCTAACTTGTCTGTTCAGGACATCAAAAGTTAAATTCACTGAAACTTCTGGGAATACGTATTGTGGACGAGACCCAGATTATGGACCAAGAGTATCATCTTCTTAAATGATAAAAGAGGAAAGAGTAGAAAAAGTATTCACAGCATGTATCTTTATCTGTCAAATATGGTGGAATTATATTAAGTTAATAGCGCTAATTACACTGAGCAGCACTTCATCATACAGCAAGACAATGACCCCAAACATACTAACCAAATAGACTAACATACCAACAACAGAGTTTTTCAGGGCCAAAAATTGGAACGTTCTTGACTGCCCAAATTAATCTCCATATGGAAATCCAATTTAGCATGCCTTTCATTCATTGACAAATAACTTTTAAGACAAAAAAAACTCAAAACTAACTGAAGACTTGTTTGTATGAGCTTTATCTAATCAACAGACATTTACAAAGAATGCACACTGGATCAAAAACCCACCTACTGGCCTACATTATATGCACATTTGTGGAAGGTGCATCAAATTCCAACATCTGCCTAAGGAACCGCCTCAAAATCGTGGCACACAATGCAAATGTGGCAACACTGTAGACATTGTAGAGTGGTTAATGTTTTGTCTTTTGTAATTGAAAACATGTTGCCCTGATGTCATTAAGCTGTGTTGAGTAAGGTACATGAGGTAAGTTGCATCACCACTCATGGATAATCACCCCTCACCATTCTGGATGTCCTTCATATCCAAGTGGATACTGGACATGAGGATCCCCACGTTCTGGGATCGTTTGTTGTTTAACAGCTTTACTACCTGAAAGAGAAAGTGAAAGAAAGAACACAAGAGAGATGTGTATTGAAAAGAAAGAAGAAGGAATAGAGAGCAGCGATACCACATATTACAGGCTAGGTACCACTGGGTGAGTTTACACAAACAGCAAAGTGAGAATACAGTATTTTCAGCATGTTCCACAGGGTTTTCCTTTCAGATGATGCAATATACTTGTTTGTATATCAAACAGTTGAAGAACTACAGATGTTTTCTGGGACTTTTCCTGATCTGTTTACTCTCATGACACACAGCAAATAGGCAGGGATGGACTAAGTGATATGGAAGCCTAAGGCTGAGGCCTGTGTGAAACAAAAAACATTAATATTTATATCAAATAATACAATAAACCCTGGTTGATCATATACATCAATATGAATTATGAACCCTGTTTGTCTGAAAGCTTTGGTAAATGAAACTATATATCACAGGTATAACAAAAACAAATTCCCTGTTCCAAATACAAATTCCATGTTGTAAGGCAAGTGACAAACACAAAAAAATCAGCACAGAGTCACTGAAAACCCTGTGTCTGTCCTGAAATGTCAAGCACCATACTTTATAAACCAGAAATAATAAGCCATTGATTTGCGTAAGTTTTAAGTAGACTAATGGAATAAAACATGTCCTGAGACATATATTTTTTAGTTCGATGTCAAACAAGATTTACTAGCATTACTAAGTCAGATATCAAGATCATTCCGTCCAATATAGTACAGTAGGCTTTGCACACATTTGGATGGCCCGTGAAGAACGGACGAGGAATTTATAGGCTACACGACACACGTCAAATGATGCTATAAAGGTAGGACTTATTCAGTATGCGTAATCAATGTCATTCCCACCTATGTAACACCTACGTATCTGTCTTTTTCTGGTGTTCCCTAAATTTGGTTTGACGCTTTTAGGAACAATAGAAATAGTGATCTGTTGACCTAGACTCTGGAT
This sequence comes from Esox masquinongy, assembly GCA_016801175.1. Lineage (NCBI taxonomy): Eukaryota > Metazoa > Chordata > Actinopteri > Esociformes > Esocidae > Esox > Esox masquinongy. The sequence goes on from JACXGI010004924.1 coordinate 37,125, forward strand.
AGACGTCTGTGAGAGAGTGTGGAGGTGTCAACCTGGACTCTGGAAGATGTGTGCTGTGTGTGTATGAGAGAAGATGTGTGTTACATGGGAAATAGTGTTTGTGAGGCCGGGAGGCTGTATGTATCAAGTTATCTGAAAACTAAGGGGGAAAATGGTTTTCCATTAACTGACACATTTAAATGATATTCTTGAAAATCAAAGGTAGGCCTTTGGATACAGACAAATAAAAAAAGAAATGCTGTAGCCTATTGTGTTCTACAGTAAACCCAGTCAAGTTAAATGTGTTGTAATGAGTTAAAGAGTGTCAGGGACGTTTTCAAAAGCAGAATATATCAAAAGCAATAATAGGCCTAAACATTTTATTAGCAGTCCTTTACTGGCCTGAAAATATATTCTTACAAAGACAAAATATTTTAGACACTCAATTTCATTTTCTAAATCTGATGTGGCCCTTGAGCCAAAAAGTTTGCCAACCCCTGACCTAGAGTCATAATACACAGTTCTAGACACTAGAGGGCGGAACATAAAAATATAATATAATCTAAAACACCTTGTCAAAGCTGATAAACACTTTAGCCTAGGGTGGTACTGTGGTCACAACAGCTGCATCCGGTGTCCACCAAAATATTAATATGAAACTGGGCTACTATTCTTTCAGCAAAAATGCTGCTAAATTTTTCTCCACTTTCTCTACCCAATAAGCAAAGAATGGCTGAAAATATATAAATAAATAAAAACTGTTGAACCCATATAGTAAAGAAAAACTCTCCTTAATCCTAGAATGCTATACAAAAATATTATTCTGTAATTACGACAACTGGCTCATGAGTGTCACTACCATGAGTGTTATCAGCGCAACTGTAGCTCTATTGTTCACAAACTGTACAACCCCCACACGATTTCTTCTTAAGTTTCAGTATTCAGCTTAGACTCTCTGTGTATGTTTGGATTTGATTATAAACCACTCTCTATACATATTCTATACATAATTCATACCACAGTATTAATGCAACACATTATACGTGTTTTTGTGTACATAATATTAATCCTGCTGCATTTCAAAATAGTCAGACAAATGAATTGTGGCTCGAGCCTGTGAAAAGAATTCTTCAAAAAGAATGCCAAAAGCACAATACTCGCTGAGCTAAAAGCTCAGGGTCGAGAATGAGTCACACAGAATGATTTCCCAGCCTCGAGTGGAGTAATTGTGTTTTTTTATTTTTTATTAACTGTGCCAAGGTCTATAGACCCATGATGGTGTGAGGACTGAGGTAGTTGCTCCTTCTGCTTCATGGTAATTCTGACCCCGCAAACAGGGCATTCTTAGCAATGCAATACATGATTGCCTTAAATTGCCTTAAAGGCCGATTAAAAAATGCCAGATGGACAAAAAAAACAACATTTCTACCACAAACACAAAGACAAAATCTGATGTTATACCATCTTGCCCACAAAACCACTGACTTTAAATGTTTTAGAATATTTTTCTTGAAACATACTTTTTCAATCTGTATAATAAATATCTATCATCATATGTCACAATAATATAGTGTTTGTAATACACAAATGCAGAAATCCAGTTCCAATTTTCAGGAGTTGTGAGTGGACTGACCATTAATGATTTGGACTTGGACTCGAATTTGATTGGACAATTTGCAGCCTCAAATTATAAACAATGACTCAACTTTAATATCTCTGCCATATTAGGCCATGTAGATCATACCTGCATATTGAACATCTATTCAAGATTAAATACACTGATAAACCAACAGCCATGGCCTCGAGGAATCCATTGACAATATCATGTATAGTTCACAGTACAGTCTCACAGTCAGGACGAGTAAGTGAGTGGCTGTTGGGTAATAACGTGTTGTGTAGAGTGTAGATAGTAAAATTTAGCCTCAGACAAACTACTTCCATGATCATACAAACCACAGTGTGGAAAAAATAAAACCAGAATGTGGAGTCAGTTACATCACTGAACCCCTGCCTCTCCCTCCTGCAACAACCAAAACAAGTTTACATATCCAGCTAAATTGTTTCTCTTTACAGTATGGATGTAGAATGTACTTCCAATGCAAAAAAGTCACATATAACTTATATTAACATTTTGGTCATTTAGCAGACACTCTTATCCAGAGTGAATAGCCTATCAGTTCCTGTGGGCATGATTCCATTAAAACATGGTGTTCTTTGTTTAGCTGGCTAGCTAGCTATACTACTGTACATGTACTCAATTTTATATTAATTATGTCATTATCCATTAACTTAGCCATCTATCAATCACTAACATTTATTTTACGAAGCACTTTTTTACTTTTTTGAAAGCATTTTTCACAGTTTTCTGAAAGTACTTGTACCTTACCTAAAATTCCAAAGAACCAAACATAAATTATTGTTCAGTGGTTTGGAAAAACTCTAATAGGCCATCTATTGTGTAATGCATATGCACATTTTTGGCAATAGACATCCAGAAAGCGAGATGTGGCCAAAGGATGTTAAGTTTTTTTCATGTTGCAAACTTAGCCAAGTGTCAGTAAAAAGCTCCTTTTTTCTAATAAAATGCTTTAAAAAAATTCACTCCTTTTTATATGAAAAGGAATAATGTAGTGCCAAATTTGAGCCCATTCTAAAATATTTTAATTCTTTGACAGGACTATAATGAATTATTTCAGTGTGGATATGAAAGATTTGTATGTAAATCCCTGGCTTTTAAAGATCTTTATTTTACAGTAATTATCCATTGAAGTTGTACTTGCTTCTCCTCCCTGTGATGAATAAATCATTACAATAACACAATTTTTTCAAAATTGGTCAACACATATTTCTGCGAAACCCACAAAGTTCTGTGGCACATGCCAGGAATAAACACTTAGGGCAAATGTGTTTTTCATTAATCCATACAAGAGAATACCTAAAGGATATTGAAACAACATATGTTGTACTGAAAAGTGCACAGGGACAGAAGATAATCATGTTATACATACTTGAGGGTTAAGTATGGTACTGTAGTTTTTCTTTACAGTTTCATGACATTAATGATTGTTAAGTTAAATGAATACATTGACCAAGACACATTATTTAACCAGTTATTTTGAAAGTCTGGGACATGAAAAGATCTAATAGTCAACTCTAGCATGTTTATACATTTTATAAAAAATGTTTACACTTTTCTATTATTACTATGAAAGTAATAAATAATATTGAAATGATGAATGTTGTATGGTCGATTGGTTGATTCAATCCAGGCATAAAGAGCAATGACTGAGAGCGAGTATGAAATGGCAGTCAGCCTATTTGTTTGCTCTTCATCAATCACCAAGTGTGTCTCTGCTGAATGCACAGAGGAAGTCCCTCCTGTAATGGAGAGAAGCGCTTACGCAAGGATCTGTCCCAATACTGTACTTAACACTTTTATCATTCTTTCCCCTGATAACTTGAGCTAAAGTAGTTGGCTAGTATTCCACAATGGCACCTAAATGTATACAATTATTTTAGATCAGTGGCATGGACACAAAAGAACAGTAGACACTTGATAAGAGAAGCTATGTAAGACTATTGGGTTAGAGCCACAGATCAGTGGCGTAAGGGCAGGAAGCACATGACATTGAGGTTGCCGCAGTGTCTCTCAGCCATCAGTGTGGGTAAACTCACCGCATGCCACTTACTGGCACCGCGCCTCCCTGGGACTGGGAGCCAGGGGGAGCTAAACCTCACCCCACATAATCTGTGTTGTCTGGCTATATCACTTCCTCATGTCATTTACAGGCAGGGAATTAAAATGATGGAGAGAGGGAAAGCAAGGGGGATAAACAGGGACAGGACCAACAAAGTGCAGACAGGCAGAAGCATGCATGCAGCAAACACAATGTACACTACCTGTTTGGCCTTAGACTTCATGATGGTGTCTGATATTGGCTTCTTTTTTTCCTTCACAGCACTTTTAGAGAACAGCTCAACAAACTCATCAAAATCCACTGACGGCTCCTTGATCGTCTCCCAAACCAAATAACAACTTGAGTCCCTGGAGTAAAAGAGAGAAAGGTCTGTTAACATCTGTAGCATTAATGTTTAGCCTATTGTTGAACAGTGCCCTCAGTAAGTATTGAGACTGAATATATTTTCCACCTTTTAAATCTATACTTAAAAAATTTGTACACTTGAAATCCAACAATAACTCTGAAGTAATAGTATAGATTATCTGATTTTATTTAAGGGTATTTGTGTACACGGTTTCACCATTTAGACATGACACTACTTTCTATATACAGGCCACACTGGATGAAGTCTGAAGACAGCTTATCTTAATGAAAAGATTATAATAAACTGTTGGGTTTGTCAGTCAAGTTCCAATTTAATCTCCAGATGTAAATGATTTCATTTTCTGAAGATGAGATTTAAGTCAAAAACAAACAAACCATTTTAAGTTGGCTATAGTACAGGCCTGGCAAAGCATCACCAACAAAACTCAGTGTGGTTGTAATTACCCATGAATGTAATCGATTAATCTCTATTTTAATCACATTCTAATTTATTTGTAATATTTATGGCATGTGACATATAGTTCTACATGACTCTACATGTAGTTCTGCCATACACAGTGCCCTCAAGAATGAATGCCTATCCTGGTAAGCATGAGCACAAAAAGCTATAACAAAAATGGCATTACTAGCTGTTTGTCAGTTTGATCTTACACTCAAAAATATGAGCAAAATCTAACCTTTTTTTAGGTCAAATTGAAGAGACAATTATTGTCATAAATAAATGTATTGGCACCACTAGAAATTCTTATTGACCAAATTGAGTAGTAATATCCTGAAACTATTTATTTCATTAGCACATCTTAAGTGGCTTAATGACTTCCTGTTTTACTGGGGTATAAACATGAGGTGACACACATGCCAAACTCTCTCAAAGAGAGAATTAAATTAAATTAAATGAGAAGAAAGGTTGTTGACATTCAAACATTAACTAATGTTGAATGTCACACACCTACAAATCTCCATCTCCACTGTTATAGTAATAATTTAGAAATGTAAATGAACTAAATCTGTGACAAATCTTGCCAGAAGAAAGCCAGTACTATCATCAAGACAACACATATAACCATGTAACCAGGTTTCAATCAAAGTTTCAATGATGTTGAGACAAGATCCTTTCTTCTGGCAAAAAGCAAAAATTGGCATTTTTTGTTCATTAGGGGGCCAGTAATTATGGAGGGCGCTGTATGTCCACAGACTGAAGGGGACTAGTAATTACTTCTTAGTATGCAGCTGGATCCTGGTCCAGTAAAGAGGCTTCATGGGCTTCGGGGGCTCAATGGGTGCCTTCTTGAGGCAAGCCTCCTGGGACATGGAGGAACCAATGTAAGGAGGTCCAAAGCCTGAAAGAGGTGTGGGACCACTGCCAGGAGGTGGTGGTGGAGGAGGGGGACCCATACCCAATGCAGGGGGTGGGGGTGGTGGACCAAAGCCTGGAAGGGGAGGGGGTGGTGGTGGAGGACAGGGTCCCCCCATACCTGGTAAAGGAGGAGGGGGTGGAGGAGGACCACACCCACCAGGGAGAAGGGGTGGAGGCGGTGGGGGTCCCCCAGCAAACGGAGGTAGAGGAGGAGGGGGTGGAGGAGGACCACACCCACCAAGGAGAAGGGGTGGAGGCAGTGGCGGTCCCCCAGCGGACTGAGGTAGAGGAGGAGGGGGTGGAGGAGGGGGAGGACCAGACCCACCAGGGAGAAGGGGTGGAGGCGGTGGGGGTCTCCCATCAAGCTGAGGTAGAGGAGGAGGGGGTGGAGGTGCACTTTGCTGCTGATATTGACAGGTGCAGACAAAGCCAGGTTTGGGGAGGGAAACGGAGGAGGCTGAGGAAGGGATTGATCCTTCCTTGAAAGGGAATTTAAATCTAGATCTCTCCTCCACTGGTGATGTCTGTACGGCTAACTCTCTCCTATTTGTCCCTGTTTGGTTGACATCCCCCAGGGCCACAGTATTGTTCACATCCCCCCTCTCTTTAGAGTGGATCTCCATCTCCAGGGATGCATGCTGGATTTCCAGAGCTGCAATCTTTATCCTTAGGTCATTGATGGTCTGCTCCAGCCCTGACATTTCACTGCCATTTTCCTCTTGGGACAGCTTCCCTGATATTGCTGAATTCTGGCAGAAGAAAAATAAATATTTTGAATGGTTACTCATACTTTTAACATTTTGGATGTGACAGCCCACACCCTAAGTGAATAAGTTAAACACCCAGAACTGAGCCTGGCAACGTTCATGATTATGGACCATAATAAGGTAAGTATAAGGTCAGAGTCAGAGAAGGGCACATGGGAGTTACAACAGAGATGGGGAAGTGGTTTGAAGATTTGACCCTTGAGACGATAGCCCAGAGTTAGATGCACATATTCCAACAACGTCTACAGTTATTCTAGAAATTGTTTTTAGATTACAGTTTGAGTATTTCCGGGTGACTTTCAGGCATGGCTCCAAGCGCAGGACATGCCTGTCCTAACATTCCTCCTTGACCATTTAAATAAAAAACATGTTTGAATAAAATGTTTGTTGCTACAAAAGTCTGATATTTAGCCAATTTGAAAATTGCATTGTTACATTAAAACTTTACGGATTAAAGACGCAGTCTGCGATTTTTGGCCACTGGTTATAAAAGTGGTGCTGTCGAGCCAAAAAGAGACGTGTGCAGATTTGTGCCCCATGTTATAAAAACCACTCACTTTCAAACCTGGCATTTCATAGCTGAGGTTATAAAGTGATTCTACTTATAGGTTATGCACATTCAGCCATTACACATCCAGCTGAAAATGTTTAAAAATATGCTAATTGCAAATGTCCCAGATTGCGTCTTTAAATGTAATTATGGGACAACGCAGGTATTTCTATTGTTGTTCAGGTTTGAAGAGAGTTTCAGCTCAGTTTGATCCCACAAGTTGTTAGAAGAGAAATAATATTAGCTAAAGTTTGAAGATTAGGATGTAAGCTTTTCTCCTTGATGGCTCTAATAGATTAATTTAAGATGAGCATATTGCACTTGTTTGAATGACTTTTGCAAGCACATATTTTTTTAGTCGCTCTACTTTGTCTGACAAATGGCTGTATCATGAAATGTAGTCTGCAGTATGTCTATTTAAAGAAAGGAAAATGCATTTACCTATTTAAATTGTGTTGTTTTACAGAATCAGTCTTTTTTCATGCATCTTCCCTATTTTGAGGACAAGGATACTCTCATGAATTCATCTTGTTTTTGTCTGCAAATGCATTTAAAGATTTTTATTATAAAGAAGCTGTGGTTCGAAACTTATATGTTTTTTAACAAACTGCTCCAAATGTAATTAAATAACTCGTCACCATACTATTTTTTATTGCATTGAAGTAAGCAATGTTATTTCCCTGAAAAAGAAACGAAAACACTCTGGTGCCGAGATTCAGGAGACCATTGCACGGTAAGAAGGTCAAAATGAATTGAAGAGTTTACTGGGTTATATAAATGATCTGAGTTATCATAGAAATGTAAGCAAAGCCTGACCTCTATTGGAAGAATGGGTGTTATAAATATCCACGTGATCCATCATTATGTAAAATAAATGAAATATCACCACAAGAGGGAAGTATTGTAACAAGTGAATGTGTGGTTGTTCATTCACTTATAAGACTACCCAGATCTGTTATCCTCCAGAGCCACAAGAAGTAATTTTCCATTAGACTTACAATTGGATTGCAACATTTTTAGTGTCACACCATCTCAGCAAATGTTCTACTCTGGAGGTCCTCTAGTTTGGGTGGTACACTAGTGGCATGAGATTAACCCAGTGTTGACAACACACCTGAGCTGGCTTTGGAGGGGGCCATTGGGCCAGGAGACGGCCTGGAGTACTACCTTCATTAGGCTCCCAAATGTAGGAGGGATGTCCGAAAATGGCCCATGTATACAGCTGGTTTGCCTGGGGAATAGAAGATAATGAACAAGTTTATTTTTCAGTAGCACTTTTATATCAAAATGTTATTCACAGTATAGTATATAGTAACAGTAGTCTGTATACAAACAGGAGAATACTGCAGCCTATCATATCTGGACAATTTGACCTACTTTATTTTTTTGTGGGAGATAATTGATTTGGTTGACTTATTCGCAAAGAAAATATAGGGCAAAACAAGCCACACTCAAATGAATACATATGTAATGTAGAGTAAATTGCTGATAGAGAAACAGGAAATCCATTCATATTTAATTGGACTTATTGTCAAGGAATAAATCAATTGAGCAACCCAGACAACATATTGCATGTACCTCTGTTAATTTCAGCTCAGATGACATCCACATACACTGGCTACACAGAAACAGCTCTTACTGCACTAATCAAATGAGGAAAAAGTGGCTGCCCAACTGAGGTAAGGTGTTTGCTTGAAACAAGGCTCACTATTGCTGCATTGTATGACAGGCTAAACTGAGGCATGTCAATGAAACATTCCCAGTGTATATTCCAATAGTTAGGTATCTTAGGCATGTTTTCTCTTCTATATCAACTGAATAAAATATTGGTAAATTCATGTTTCTACTGCAGCAGGCAGTTTCAGCATGGCATAATATGATATTGAAATAAGCACATAACTTTAAGCAGTTGGGCAACTCTAAAAGCTACATTTAATGTAAGACAATCTGAAAATTCAGACATTGTGGTTATAATGCAGGAAACAAAGTACATTCCAACAATGTGCATGTCAAGTCTGTTTGTGTTTGCGTGTGAGCGTATGTGTGAGTGGGTGAATACAGAGCAAATATTCAACTGGATTCAGTCTGAGCGCTGACCTGAGGCACTGTTTTCCCTGTGCAGTTAATGCCACAACAACAACCTGAATTGTGACTTGAGCTGAATACAGAATCATCAGAGTAAATACTGTAGAATACAAGATGGTCAGTCATAGCCCCAGATCACATACACTGCCTTGCAAAAGTATTCAAATCCCCTGACCAATTTTCTATTTTAAATAGTACATTGACATTTCATTCTGTTTATCGTTTTATTTTAACACAGACACTTAAAATCAATTTAAGGTGATATCAGTTTTATGTTGGGAAATATAACAAAACAATGAAATATGTTGCTTGCCTAAGTACTGTATTTAACCCCTGTACTGTGGAAGTTTCCAGCTTCCCCTGATGAATTAAATAAGGACACTATTACTTTACCATTCTCCTCCACCTGTGAACCATGAAAGTTGCTGTAACATTTTCTGGATAAAAAAATCTAATATTGCAGTATCATTGGTCAGGCTGTAAATCAGACAATAAAAGACCAAAAAGAATTCCACAGAGGTTTTATAGAAATAATAGAAGTGCATAGATTTGAAAAAGGGAACAAAACAAGTTTACAAGTGTTTGGATATCCCAGTGAACACAGTTGAATAATCAGGAAGTGGAAGCTAAATAACATCACAAAGAGTGTGGCTTCTCTCTTGTGAGAGAAGCCACAAAGGGGTAAGCAAGCACTTCGAAGGAGACATAGTTAAGTGGCTGGAAGTAGAGTAATAGTGCACCGGTCAACGATATCAAGAGCTAAGTGTTTGCGAGGACCGAGCACTGTCAATGTCTCAATGAACACCATCCCTACTGTGTAGTATGGTGTTGGAAGCATCATGTGGTGAGGATGCTTCTCATCAGCAGGGGCTGGACATCTTGTTAAATTGAAGAAAGAATGGTTGGAGCAAAACAAAGGCAAAATAACGTGATTCAGTGCATTAAACAAATGAAGCTTGGGAAGAAATTCACCTTTCCGCCGGAAAATTATGCCAAGCACAAGACCAAAGTGCGCAAGCGTCATGCAAACAAAGCTGGTACATACCAAAATACCTAAAGTTATTATTGTGGTGAAAAGTGGCTCTACCAAATCTTTATGTTTAGTGGTTAAAAATATATGCATGCAACACATTTCAGTTTTTTTTTTATAATTCCCAACATAAAACAAATGTCACCTTACAATAATTGAATTTTAAAATAAAATATTAAACACAATGACATTTTTATGTACAAATTAAATACAATAACATTTGGCTATAGGTCTGGGGGATGAATTCGTTTTCAAACAATGTAATAAAACAATTATACACAATATTGGCCCCGTAAAGAAAATTCTGGGTCACTAGAAGGGATTAAATCTCAGGGAGTCAAACAAGGCTGTCTATTTTTAAAGGGGAAAGAGGAGGAAGAGAGTAAGAGAATAGAAAGAGAGAATAAAAAAGTAGCATGACAAAAAACAAGAAGGTCAAGAGAATGAGTAGGAGAAGGCAGGACAGCTGGTGAGAGAGCAGGATTGTCAGTAGACACAGGGAGAGGATATCTCTGGCAAAGCTGAATAATGCAGAGCTGCGGGTCTCACCCCAGAACCAGGTAGAGACATTAAGTTAGTACAACATGCTCTAACCAACTCAGGCACAATGAACCTTTTGCTGGGGTAAAACAGCATGAGTCCTGGGCACGTGGGGAGCTCTTATGCAACGCAGTCAACAGATGGCCTATGCAAGCAAATGTGTGTGTCTGAGTCACAGTTTATAAGGCGCACAACTATATATATATGTGCGTGTACAGCATTAATCAAAGCATGTGTAAATTGGCAAGCCTGTTTGTAGGATATTATATTTTGTCTGCATGCAATGCAGTGACATACTCTATGTGAGGTTTGTGGGCATGTTATGACTGAATATTTGTGACAATGTATTTATGTGAGTGTGTTTAAGTGGGCGGTGCACAGAGACGCCAACGCCAAATGCCTGTCTGTTCACAAATACATGTCCTTTGCATTGTTTATAGTAATGACATAGTAAATAATTATTAAAGGATGAGTAAATAACTTAGCAATAATTTATGAATCTTTACAACATCTTAAATATTTAATAAAGTTTATTTTACTAATCAAAAGTTATGTATTTTGCGTGACATCATCTAAAGTGTGGGCTATTTATACGTTATAAAAATTATTTAATATTTTGTGTGATTATTTTTCACAAAAAGATGAACATGCCCTTGGTAGATATTCCAGCAGTGCTTGATGCTCCGTAATGTCTCAAAATCGCGAAGGCTAAACCGGGACGTTTGTCAACCTCACCAATGTAAACTAATCGTAAAATAGTGTAATGCAGCATGTCTAGATTGTCAGTCTAGATGCCATTCCCTCACTACTGAACAAATGGGGGATATTTGTTGACAAAGCCACAGTAAGTAAGGAACATGTTCTCACGTTGAATGTGGCAGTGACTGGAATGACACTGTCATCAGGCTGTTTTCTGAAAACCTCACTGAGGGGCTGCAGCAAGCCCAGGCCCAACAAAGAACAGCACAACTTCTCTGCCTCCTCTGTTTCCCCTTCCTCTTGCTGCAGACATAGATACTCCAACAGTGTGTGACCTGGGGAACAGGGAGAAGAGAGATGTTATAGAAAAACCTCAACAACAACAGCATATGTCATTTTTCTCAACACATTGCACTCAATGGAAAATGATGTGTCACATGGTTTACTTTTATCTCAATATATTGAATTTTTTCAAGATAGAATGGCTTGTGGTCGTATGTAAATCCTTGAAAACATAGGTGCCATTGGTTTCTGGGATCTCAGGTGGTTTGATTATTTTTGCAACTGTTGAGTCATCTGGGAGGAGCTCAGGCTCCCAGCGGAGGAGAAACTAACATCTGTGGGTTTGGCATAGCCTTTGTCAGGTATACCTCCTCCTGAATCCTGACCTAGAGTTAATGTACATGTGCTTTTGAGAGATATCAGCAGAATGGTTGAGGCTAAATACAAAGGCCTTTCTTCAATAAAAAAGCCATTAGCTAAGGTCTCAACAGCTTTGTTAAAAGGTTTCCAAAGTGTCATGTGGTTTCAGGAAGTATTTTGTTTTTTTATAAGACCATTAGCTTATGCCATGGCAGCAGCTACTCTTCCTGGGGTCCAAACAGGGTTTGAAATACACAATACATACAGTTACAATATGTACAGCTGTACAATTTACTCAATTTACTAATTTCAAGACAACCAAATTAGACATCTAAACATTGTGAATTGGTGGTCACTGGAGGTTCTGAAGCGTTAAAAAACAATCCCTAATATTTTATATTTGTGATCCAGGGACTGTCATGATGCAGGATAAAACATTCAATGAGATTATCTTGTGTATTTTTGTTTTTGATTGGTCTGTGAAAGGATATGTCTGTCTGTCTCTCTGTGAGTGGATAGGGCTGTCTCTCTTCTGACTGTGAGTAGATGTCTGTGTGTCTCTGTCTGTGGATATGCCGGCTTGACTCTGCCTGAGTGGATATACTGCATCTGTTCGTCTCTCTGTCCATCCATGAGTGGATACGACTGCCTCTGTATCTTTCCATATGTAGCTGGGTATTTTTTTGTTTTGATCTGTCAGTGAGCGGATGTCTATCTGTCTATCAGTGGAAATGCCTGCCTGCCTTTTTAGCCGTCTCTCTGTCTGACAGTGAAGAGTTAATATTAGGAAGGTGGAAAAATGGTGAAGGGGGAAAGGGAGACCAACAATTGACCAGAACACTGAAAACAAATTCAAATTGTAGTATGTAATTAAATTAAATAGTGTACATAACCATGAAAGATGTTTAATGGTAAAACCCTCATATTAAATGCCAGTGGTGATCACTTCTTTATCACAGATTGTTGGTATTCGGTAGTACACAAATGGGTCAATAGATGTTTTCTGATTATTTTACAGATTACATAAAAGCCTTGATATATTACCTAAAATTCTGGTAAACAAAGAGAGTTCCCAATAACATACCATACGGAGGATATAAAAAGTCTACACACCCCTGTTAAAATGCCAGGTTTTTGTGATGTAAAAGAAAGAGACAAAGATAAATCATGTCAGAACTTTTCCCACTTTTAATGTGACCTATAATGTGAACAATTCAATTGAAAAACAAACTGAAATCTTCCAGGGGGAAAAATGAAAAATAAAAACCTTGCAATAACCTGGTTGCATAAGTATGCATACCCTCTTATAACTGGGGATGTGGCTGTGTTCAGAATTAACCAATCACATTCAAACTCATGTTAAATAGAAGTCATTACACACCTGCCATCATTTAAAGTGACTCTGATTAATCACAAATAAGGTTCAGCTGTTCTAGTAGGATTTTCCTGACATTTTCTTAGTTGCATCTCAGAGCAAAAGCCATGGTCCGCAGAGAGCTTCCAAAGCATCAGAGGGATCTCATTGTTGAAAGATATCAGTCAGGAGAAGGGTACAAAAGAATTTCCAAAGCATTAGATATACCATGGAACACAGTGAAGACAGTCATCATCAAGTGGAGA